>ONZH01031309.1:0-75189 GCA_900303285.1 Rhinella marina
GGTGGTCACACTGGTGAGCGCTGCAGCCACTTGCGCCTTTATTTTTCTGAATTCTCCTGCCAGGACAGAAGGGGTAAGGACTTCTGCCTGCAGCAGTTCCGGCAAGGTTGCACTCAAGGAAGAAGCCCCAGCTCCCCTGGCTGCTGCTGGCTTAATCTTCCAGGGTAGTTGATACTGGTGGATCACCGTAGACTGGAAGGTAAACGATGAAGTTTTTAGCTGACCCAGCTGAAAGGACTGTGATGGTGGTGGCAGTCCAGGGATCAGAGGCTCCGGCTGTGGCTTCTCCCTGAAGTAGAGGGTGCCATCTGGTGAAGGCGGCGTACCGATCCTTCGCCTGGTGGTTCCTCCGGCCAAACTTAAGGTGGTGATGTTGGGACCAGGGGCTTAGGTAGTAGGGTAACCCCGGTAGCAAAGGGGCCTTTCAGTGATGCCATGGGGATGTATTCCACCTGATCACCCACGTACAGGCTGTGACGAGGTTGGGGCAGGTACGGCCCTTTCACAGACCTGCGGCCCACGAAGTACTCCTTGCCATCCTCGTCATCTGCTAGGAAGCCAGAGCCTCGCTCCACCAAAAACCATAGGACAGTTCCCTTTCGCCGCTCCAGTGTAGGGTCTCCCGGCCTTGGATGGTTCAGTACTTGGATGACCCAGTCCTCCACTGCATTCTTGTAGTCCCATAGGGCCTGGGCGTGGGCCGTCACCGACGCTGGCACAATCATATTTTGCCGAATGGATGGTGTTTTTCTCCTCCTGGGCAGCGAAGTGGATGCTCCAGCCGCCTCAGTAGCCACACCAACCAGCAAGGCAAAAATTGAGTCAGGAGACGGTGAAACTCTCTTGCACAGTTGTGACGCTCTGATCTCTGGAGTGGACGGCGGTCCAGGAAACTCGTCCCCAAAGGCCATCTCTCCCCACTTGGATCCCAGTTCTTTTGCCATGGTGTTTGCTGTGATCTGACTCTGGCTAGATCTTGTTCAGCCCTGGCTTGAACTGGAGAGGAGGGCGGAGTAATGAGGGAGGAGTCTTCACTCCTATACGTGCAAATAGTTCCCAGTGGGCCGGGCTGTTTTTTCCCGGGCGTATCATCATTTTCCCGCTTCAGCGGGCCGAGGGAGGGGGCAAGAAGAATGCGTACGTACGTAGCATTAGTGCCTTGGAGTGACCTTGGATTCTGCACTCTCCTTCAGACCACACATCCAAGCCCTTTCCACCACCTGCCGCCTCCAACTCAAAAATATCTCCCGTATCCGTGCGTTCCTCAACTATGAGTCTGCCAAAGTACTAATACATGCCCTCATAATCTCCCGCCTAGACTACTGCAACATTCTCCTCTGTGGCCTTCCATCTAGCACCCTAGCCCCCCTCCAATCTATCCTCAACTCTGCTGCCCGACTAATCCACCTCTCACCCGGTTACTCCTCTGCCTCTCCCCTTTGCCAATCCCTTCACTGGCTCCCCATTCCCCAGAGAATTCAGTTTAAAATACTAAGAAATACATACAAGGCCGTCCACAACCTGTCCCCTCCCTACATCTCAGAACTACTCTCCCGATACATCCCCACACGTAATCTCCGATCCTCACAAGACCTCCTTCTCTCCTCCACTCTTATCAACTCTTCACACAATCGCCTCCAGGATTTCTCCCGCGCAGCCCCAATACTCTGGAACTCTGTACCCCAACATATCAGACTCTCACCTACAGTGGAATCCTTCAAAAGAAATCTGAAAACCCACCTCTTCAGACAAGCCTACAACCTGCGACCCTGCTGCTGCTACACTGCCATGACCAGCTTTACCCTCACCTACTGTGTCCTCCCATACCGCATAGATTGTAAGCCTTCACGGGCAGGGCCCTCTCTCCTTCTGTACCAGTCTGTAACTTGTTTGTCCTAGAGCAATTGTCTATGTATGTAAACCCCTTTTAACATGTACAGCGCTGTGGAATGAATGGCGCTTTAATAATAAATAATAATAATAATAATAATAATTAGCGTTTAAAATTTAAAGAACATTTACGAATAATACGAAGCGAATCTTACAATGTGGGCATATTACTGGTGGGCACAATGTGGGCATATTACTGGGGGCACAATGTGGGCATATTACTGGGGGGCACAATGTGGGCATAATTCTGTGAAGGAGGCACAATGTGGGCAGTGGCATGAAGGAGGAATAACTACTATGTGGGGGCATTAAGGGGACTGGGTTATGTTTTGGGTGGAGTTAGAGGCGTGGCCTAGTGCAGAAAAAATGTGCGCGCCACACAATCTGGCCCTCTTTATTAATTTGCAAACTTAGGAGGTATGCACTATTTCCATGATGAGTCATGACAGGTCGCTATATAAGCCGGGCAGTTTTTTCATGAGGTGTCCAACCAAGTCTGTTCAGTCTTTGTCTCTAGCCTGCTATACTTCTCAGTGATTGCCTATGTGTGACCTTGCTGTGTTCCTGGGTTCTTCATTCCTGGACTTGTTTGCTTGTTCTGTACTTGGATTCTAGCCTTGGCCTGCTCCTGGACTGTTTATGGCCTTCCCCCTCCTACTGTGGTTCTACACCTGACCAATCTTCTGTGGCTGTTGCTGACTGATAGCTGCCACATTCAAGGACGATACCCCATAAGAAAGAAAATGAGAACAGAATAATAGAAATCTTTGCTAATTTACTGAAAAGGAAAAGCTGAAATATTGACATAAGTATTCAGACCTTTTACTCAGAACTTAGTTGAAGGAACTTTGACAGCGATTCCAGTCTCCAGTCTTCTTGAGGTTGATGCCACAAGGTTTGCACACATGGATTTGGGGATTTTCTGTCATTCTTCTCTGCAGATCTTCTCAAGCTCTGTCAGGTTGGATGGGGCCATCGGTGGACAGCCATTTTCGGGGCTCTCCAGAGATGTTTGATTGGGTTCAAGTCAGGGCTCTGGTTCGGTCACTCAAGGACATTCACAAAGTTGTCCCTAAGCTGCTTCTGTGTTGTCTTGGCTGTGTGCTTAGTGTCATTTGCGGAGATCGTCTGGTTGATCCAGACATCTTCCATTTAAGAATTATGGAGGCCATTGTGCTCTTGGGAACTTTCAGCGCAGTTTTTTTTTCCATTTTAAAGGCGTTTTCTGAAATTTTAATACTATCCTAATGGGTCACCAGTATCTGGTTGGTGGGGGTCTGACACCTAGGACCCATGTTGAACAGCTGTTTGAGAAGGCAGAGGCGCTCCTGTGGGCATTGCAGCCCTCTCCAGCTTTTCCTAGGCCAGTGACAACACGTTCATCAGTCCCGTGGCCTAGGAGCGGCTCAGCCTGATAAAAGTGAATGGTGCTGAGCTACAATGTACAGCAATGTGCTTGGTAAGCTGTAAGAAGGCAGCGGTGCTCACTAGAGCGTTGATGCCTTCTCAAAACAGCTGATAGGGGGGGTCCCAGGTTTCAGATTACCACAATGAAGTACTGATGACCTATCGGTATTAAAACGTTGGAAAAACTTTTCAAGGCTTGGTTTTTGCTCTGATATGCGTTGTCAGTTGCGATTCCTTATGTAGACTGTATCTTGTCATATCATGTCCAATCAATCTGATCACAGGTAGCTCCAATCAAGGTGTAGAAACATCTCAAAGAGAAATGGAAGGCCCAGAGCGTCAAGAATGTCAAGTGTCATAGCTAGGGGTGTACTGAGTACGGATTGATCGGCAAAAACTTGATTTTTTTTTGTTTAAGCACAAGGATGCATCATAAAGTGTGAAAAGGTCTAAATACTTTCCGAATGCACTGTATATTGCTATGTAAAACGATGGTATTTTCCTCATAACAAGGAATAATCCACAGCTGAGGAGACTTCCATTAAAATTTCAGCATTTTATTCAGGTTATCATTAAAAACCCATGACAAAACAAAAACAGCCTTTTGTGGCTGAAACGTCACTGGTTTTAATGATGACCTGAATAAAATACCGAAGTGTTAATGCAAGTCTTTGGTGCTTTAGACTGATCTTTATTGTGAGTTTTGCACGGTTTGGGATCCAAACGCCACTCACTGGCAGGCAGCCCCGGTACACATGCAGTGAGCCCCGGAGGATGGGAGTGGTAGTGGCCCCGATCAAGTGTGTACTCCCCCAGGCCATTGCTCCCTGGGGATCAATGCAGTGGAAATGTAGTACTGAAGAATGAGGCTGGGAATTAAACATATAAAAGTCTTTTTACTTAGTACAATGTAGAACTTCAAATACATTCAGTAGCAGCAGATTCTGAGTGCAATCTTCTGGCACCAGTAAGGATTATGGAGGCAGGTTGGTTGGCTACAGTTTAGTACTATCCTCGTACTGGCCTAGTAGTAGTTTGGTTGATGGGTGTCTTAGCCTTAGTCCCTCACCTTACAGTAGTGTCTTTGATGCTGGATATAGCTGTTCTGCCGAGGTATGAACAAATTTGATCTCTATGGAGAATCCTCTATAGGAGCAGGAGCTCAGGCCTGTGCTTCCTCTCCACACTAAGTCTGTTCAGGAAGTCCCCCTCCTGTCAGGAAGCAGGACCAGCCCACTCCTACCAAGAGGGGAGAAACAGAGTGATTAGCCCTGTTCCTTGCCAACCATGGCCATCCATTATCTTAACTGGAGGCAACTGCCATAACACACAAAAATACATAACAATATAAAACATTAACTTTATACAATATTGTAGTACCCCCGGGCCATTAGTACTACACATTATCTGAATCAAACAGCATGTAGGTGTGCATCACCGGCAATGAACAGTGAGCTGACAGGGCACATTGTGTATAGGAAGCCTTCATGGTTATTTTTTTACTCTTGTATGACGTGACTTTACTGTGATGGTGACTCGTGTCTTATTTTCTTGTATTATTTGTTGATTATAAAAAATGTCTGCTTTCCTGCTGAGAGTATGTCACCAGAAATTCAATGGTAAACCAGTCACAATGTCTTGAGCGGCTATCTTTGTTGGAGCCAACATGGAAGATGCCCCATATGAACATATTAACCCTTATGCAGTATATGTGAATATCATGGACTGAGATTGATGGAAGCATATGGATGAATTTATGTGGGAACAAGCCAGTTTCTTCTAGGTGTCTCCTGTCATAAAACCTGAAATAGCCCTGGTGGCATATAGAACTGTTGTGGTAAACATTGGCTATCAGGAAACTGTTGAATGGAATGTTGTAATAAAACATCACACCCTGGTGATAACATGCAAGCCATCCTGTAGCTCTGTTGATACTAGGACCATTTACAGCCCCTGCGTAAGGCAGATAAACAGCCCTGCGGAGCCAAACACAATGGATCAAAGACAGCTGTTATCACCCCTTGAGGGACAAATGCAGCTCAGTCCCAGAAGGTCAACAGAAGGACAAGGACTGAGTCAAAGAGCGAGAGCGCCACCTGCAGGAAGATGACAGTCAGCTCACTGAAATGGGGGAGGTCACTGATATTGCATTACTACATACTGATTGGAGGAACTGTCATAAAGGAGGACGGACGTTACCGGAGTCGGGGGTGGAACTGTGGGTGTGTGTTGGTGTGGATGGGATTTCTTGCCAGATAAATATAGGGCCTTTTTGTATGGTAGAATAGATTGTAGGGATGTAGCTTTTAGGAATATAGATCATGTATATGTCTTTGTATTAATGCTTGTATGTTTCCCAGTATAGGATATTGAAGGAAGGTTTTGTAATTGGCTATTTACTCTGTTATTTTGTACCTTTAATATATTTTATTAAACCATCATTCCTTTTAAAGCCTTGACGCCTTATTGTCAGGAGAGTGTAGGCTAGAATAGGTAGCAGAAACAGGATTCTAGCAACTTAGCAATCTGTTACTTTCTGGACAGGAAATGATTATAATCCATATGCAAATGATCAGTTAAGTGAGGGCGGGCCCATACTACTCTGTACACTTTTGCGCCTCCTGCTTCCTTTATCAGCCGGCCCTTCCCTCTCATTATTGATTGACAGAGCCAGTCTCTTGTGTAGTCATCTCGCCTGGCTCTGTTAGTCAAAGAGAGGGAGGGGGTGACAGGAGGAGCAAAGGTACGCAGAGTGGTTGGGTATGTCCTCCTGCATACGGATTATAAAGTACTTTTTTCCCCAGAATAAAGCAACAGATTGCGTGGAAGTTATCACTACATTGGGCTAAGCTAGCCCTACAAAGCATTGTACCTGGTTTATTAGAGAATTGTAATGTTAAAGATGATGTGCGGATAAATCATTTCCCACATTGCGGACATGAAATATTTTTCAGTGTAAGTTCTTTGATATGCAATTATAACTGCCTATTGGCTAAAACACTCTCCTCATACCGCACATCAGAATGGCTTCTCCTCTCAATTATTTCATGATTAACAAGAGTTGATTTCTGTGCAAAATGTTTCTCAGTTTGTGGGCATGAAAATGGCTTCTCCCCTGTGTGAATTCCATGCTGTGCAACAAGACTCGATTTCTAGTTAAAGGGATTGTCCGAGATTTTAATATTGATGACTCAACCTCATGATAGGTCATAAATATCATATAGGCGAGAGTCCGACTCCCGGCATCCCCATCATTAGCTGAATGAAGAGAATGGGGCACTTCGGTGAGCTCCGTGACCTGTTCTTAGACATCATCGGTCAGTTTGCCTAGTCGTAACTCAGCCTTAATCAAGTAAATAGGGCTGAGCTGCTGCAATACAAAGCATTGCGGCTATCCAATGGACAGGGGAGGTTTTGGGTGTTGGATTTCTGCCGATCAGAAATGGATGACCTGCCCCAAGGATTGGTCATCAATATCAAAATCTCAGAAAACCCCTTTAAAACATTTCCCATATTCTGAACATGAAACACAGTTTCTCCCCTGTGTAAATTCTCTGATGTCTAACAAGATGTGATCTATCTGTAAAACATTTTCTACATTCTGTTTGAATCTTTGATTTTTTTCATCGATCTGTTTTCCTTTAGTCCTAACAGCAGCACAGTAATGGTATATTTCTGCTGTTGTGTAGTAGTAGGATATATTAAAATTTTAATAAATTAATCACTAATTAATGAGAGACCCCTGAGCCTACATCAAGATACCTGGCCCCTCTCCCTGGCGCTTAGTATCCAACAGTCTGCCAGATCTCTCGGCATTCCAGCATTGCCGGAACTATAATGGGGACCAGCTGCAAGCTGGCAAATATGACAAGAATCGGGCGGATAAAAACCGCTGCATGCAGGAGTGTTCGTCTGGCCGATGCTCGACATATTTGTTAGGGCCCATTTGTTACCCTTTCACACGACCGTGGAGCACGGTCCAGGATGGTCCGTGAAAACCTGGACCGTGCTCCTTCTGAGGGCAGGAGCGCACTGCGTCATTGGTTGCTATGACACCGTGCACTTCCTAAGGCCGCCGCTGTACAGTGATACACTCAATACGAGTGTGTACAGTGTATCACTGTACAGCAGCGGCCTCAGGAAGCGCATGGCGTCATAGCAACCAATGACGCCGTGCACTCCTGCATTCAGAAGGAGCACGGTCCGGGTTTACACGGACCGTCCCGGACCGTGCTCCATAGTCGTGTGAAAGGGCCCTTAGGTTGTGGCCAGATCTCCGCCAGTCACCATTATAGTTAAAGAGGCCAGACAGAGACACTTTAGCTTCTGGTGATGTCGGAATGCAGAGAGATCCTGCAGACTGCCCCCTGTCGCAAAAACCTGCCAGACACTAGGCAGTAGTGTGAAACTAGCCTAGGTGAAAGCAGATTAACATTATAAGTCAATTATTGCCTTATGTCCTAACCAACAGCACAATAATGGGGAGCGCCGTCTTGAGTGGTGCAACTGAAATAGACCACCACAGAGCAGTCTCTTCTGAGAACTGTAAATTCAACATACAGTGTGAGCTCCATGCGACATAAAAAAATCTAAACCACCAGGATTAGACTTCATCAACTCAAGAGGTGGACACTGTTATTACAGAATAAAGCAGATCCAAGCCCCAAAAAAGTGAGCCAGTATAATGGCAGCCATTAACTATGCAGGGTATGTGTGGTGGTTTTTAAGGTCATTGTTCCTTCTGGAAATTAAAGGGAACATGTCATCTCCGAAACACCCCCTGAACTAGAGTAAGAGATGTATAGTGTACGTGATGCTGAATACGAATATGTTAGTTTTATCTTCATACTCACTTCCATTCCGACACTGTGCTCCCACAAACCAGCAGTAAAATGCATTGAGAGGACTCTTCTTTGAGTCCTCTCCATTATGTGAGTGAGCACCGGAGTCCTCTCAGTGCATTTTACTGCCGGTTTGTGGGAGCACAGAGTCGGAATGGAAGCGAGTATGAAGATAAAACTAACATATTCGTATTCAGCATCACTTACACTATACACTGCTTACTGTAGTTCAGGGGGTGTTTCGGAGATGACAGGTTCCCTTTAAGTACTAAATTCTCAACATTCCTGATCACATCACTCCAGGTTAAATACATATTAGGACATCTGGATAGATCTAGGGATTGGGAATTATATTCCTCAGAGGTTACTATGTAAACCGTCATCTCGTCCCGCAGAAATGTAGATCCTAGCTGAGACAATCGCCAAAAAAATAAAAAAAAATATGGCTCTCAAAAAGGGCAACACAAAAAAAAGATTTTATTCTGTTCAAAAATGCATCTAATGTATAAAACTTTCCAAAAATAAAAATGTTTGACATATTGGGTATCGCCGCGTCCGTAAAAACCTGCTCTATAAAAATATTACATGAGATGGCCCCCCAGGTGAATGCTGTAAAAAAATGTTTAAAAAAACTATGCCATAACAGCCATTTTTTTTCACCTTGCCTCACAAAAAGTGTAATAGCAGGCGATCAAAAAGTCTTATGTACCCCAAAATGGTACCAATGAAAACATCACCTCATCCCGCAAAAAATGAGCCCCCACATAAGACAATAACTCAAAAAAATAAAAATCAGTTGCTCCCGCAAACCAATTCATCAAAATCTGTGCTGCAAAATCCATATGGCGCTCCTTCTGTTCTGAGTCCTGCCATGTGCCCCCACAGCAGTTTACCACCACATATGGGGTGTTTCCTTATTCAGGAGAAAATGGGGAACAAATTATGGGGTGCTTTTCTCCTGTTACCCCTTGTGAAAATGAAAAATTTAGGGCTCAAGCAACATTTTATTGGAAGAAATGAAACTTCATTTTCACAGCCAAGTGTTTCCAAATTCCGTAAAACGCTTAGGGGGTCAAAGTGGGCAATACCCCCCTTAATATATTCTTTGAAGGGTGTAGTTTCCAAAATGGGGTCACTTTTTGAGGGTTTCCACTGTAGGGGTATGTCAGGGTCTCTCAATTACAAAATGGTGCCCAAAAACAATTCTAGTGAACTTACCATCACTAAGTTCACTGGTAAGTTCACTAAAAGAGTTCAAGAGGGGCCTGGATGTAATTCCTGAGGGTAATAATATTACAGGTTATAGTTACTAGAGAGGGGTCGTTGATCCAGGGAGGTATTCTGATGCCTGATTGGAGTCAGGAAGGAATTTTTTTTCCCTAAAGTGGAGAAAATTGGCTTCTACCTCACAGGGTTTTTTTTGCCTTCCTCTGGATCAACTTGTAGGAAAACAGGCCGAACTGGATGGACAGATGTCTTTTTTCGGCCTTATAAACTATGTTACTATGAGGAAAGTTCATAACAGACACTGGAAGCAGAAGACCTGATTACCAAAGAACAATCAATTGGAGGAAAGTCTGATAATGCCATTAGCAAAAACCTTGTCAGAGAAAAATCTGAAGGACAGATCCACTGATGACAAGACTAGGATCTCCCTCTTCTCATGGCACATCTTATGGCCATATGGAGGTAACCTTTTTAGGCTAGGTATTTATTTGGGACCTCATCCAGAGTTTCAAAGGTACATGAGGTTAAAAAGAGTATAGAAGGGCACATCTTAGTAAACCTTTTAAGAACCTTTTGATCAACGACTCTTGTGACAAGGATAAACTTCAAGAATAAGCCTAACCAATTCAGACTTTTTAGGGCAATACACCAAGGCCTCTTCCAAATCCTTCCTGTAGGAAGTCTACAAGGCTGATGATCTGTGGCTTGAAACTATCCACTTCTTGTGTAAGGCTTTTAGGTGGATTGAGACCTGGCTATGACAAGGTCTTCAGGACTATGTCCGAGAGGACTATACATTATATAGAGGCTGTCCAGTTGAGTCTCACCAGGTCCTGGCAGAGTTGACTGCTCTAGACACACACGATTTGCATGAGAAGAAGTCTTCAGATGTACCCTCGACTCATCTGACTGATTTGCGAAACATGTCCTTTTGGTAGATTGAGACCCAAAGTGTGGCAAGGTATTTATGACTGTATCAGAGAGTCTAGTCAACCTTCAGGCTGTGGGACTGAATTATTAGATCTTGGCATAGTGGAGTGCCGTAGACACAGAAGATCTGCACTGGGGGAAGTCTCAGTAACACCCTTGACTAATCTGAATGAGTTGGGAACCATGACCTCTTCAGACTGAAATGGTATGATGGCTGTACAGTGGTCTGGTGTAGCCTGATTTTTATCAGTACCCTAGGTATCAAGGAAACCTGAAGAAAAATGTAGGCCAGCCTGAACCTCCAAGAAATGGACAGGGTATCCGCTGCCAAGGAATTGTCCTCCATCTTGGCATTAAACTTGATTGCCTCGAGTTAAATTTCTGGTACCTCCACAACTTGGCAATCTGCTTGAAGATTTCTAGATTCAGAGACCATTCTCCTGGAACTGTTAGACCTTGACCATGTTGGTCAGCAACCATGTTGAGGGAGCCTCAAATAAGTACAGTAGACAGACAATCTATAGGTTCAAATCTGTCCTTGCCATGATCCTTCCCACTTCCTTAAGAAGGAGTTCTGATCTGGTCCATCTCTGCTTGTAACGTTGTCCATTCTCACAGAGATTGCTTCCCTTGAGTCTGTGGGGTGAGTTAACATCTTCTATAGCATTAAATTCTTTAAGGTTTGAGGAGACCTCTCAAGAGACGCCAAATGCCCACTGATTGTATGCACCCCTAAGTGAACCTGAAGGATTTATTTCCTTAGGGCTTTGCAGTCATAGTAACCTGAGGGTAGGGTTTTCTAGGAGCACTCTCAGTTCGAAGAAGCATCAAACTCATAGCCTCATCCCAGCAGGAACAATAGAATACCACGATAATGTGGCTATAGATGTATCAATATTAGGAGGACTCCACTAAGTTGTACTTTCCCATTTTTGTTTTCTTTCCTCAGAATGAATATCCCCCTCTTTCCTGAAAGAATAGAAACTGACTCCTGTCATTTTGGATTTTCAAAAATGCAGAGATGGTTCATAGCAAGATCACAAAGGTGACATTTGGGTGCTTTAGAAATTAGCTATCAGATATTAAGATATGATAATCCTTGCAGCAAGAAGCCTTCATTTGGAAGTTGCTTTCTTTCCCTCCAAACCTGTGTCACCATGACATGATGAAGACAATTCATTAATTACAAATTTATACCAAGAGAGGAAAAAATACATATAAAATTATAAAACCAAGTAAAAACCGCCCTTAAAGGGGTATTCCTGGTTACCATAAATATAACGTATGTTTTAGACTAATTCATCATCAATCATTACCTCATATAATGTCTATTTCACATATTTACCGTTCAGTAGTTATAAAGTACTTTTTTTCCCCTTCTACCCACTGTGTTCCTCATAAGTTACCATGGCACCGACCTGTAGTTCTGAGCCTTTGTCAGGTCAGGCATGCTCAGTGTGCTGCAGCTTACTGAGTAGAGGGGGGTGTGTCTGCACTGTGATATCAGACAGCCAATCAGTAATCATCAACACTTATGAACAAGCACAAACTCACAGCAGGAAAGCTAGGCATTGTGGGAATTGTAGTTTTGTGAGGAAAGATCAGAAGCCATGATGCTCTCAGTGTGTTGCAGGATCACACAGGAGCTAGACAAATGGATTACAAGGTAAAATGAAGCTCTGGTTATATGTATAGGTATGGGTTCTGGTTATATGTATAGGTATAGGTTCTGGTTATATGTACAGGTATGGGTTCTGGTTATATGTACAGGTATGGGTTCTGGTTATATGTATAGGTATGGGATCTGGTGATATGTATAGGTATGGGTTCTGGTTGGGTCACAGCTTGCAGCCTTAATGCAGTTTATCAAAAATTAAGTTACTTTACTGGAATACCCCTTTAAAGATGTAGACAGTGTGAACAGGAGCTAGAGTGGTGAAGCTTCACTTGTAGCACACTCACCGAATAGAACCGAGTGCCCAGATTGAGTTTTAACAATACAGACAAAGGCAAATTATCTGTCCAAGTCCATAAAGGACATAAAAAAATACAGGGTAGGAGGGGCTAGGTATCCTTAAATAGGCTCAGGGTCTAATTATTTAGTGGTTAATTTGATTAAATAAAAATGCCATCTGTCCTTCTAGAACACAGGGGTGAAAATTGTGCTGCAGGGGAAGACGAAAGGGAATTCCCTGATGTTTAACAAGATCTGATTTGCGTTTAATACATTTGCCACATTATGAACATGAAAATGGTTTCGGCCCTGTGTGAATTCTCTCATGTCTAAGAAGATGTGATTTAGTTGAAAAACATTTCTGACATTCTGAACATGAAAATGGCTTCTCCCCTGTGTGAACTCTCTGATGTGTGACAAGATGCGATTTATTTGTGAAACATTTGCTACATTCTGAACATGGAAATGGCTTCTCCCCTGTGTGAATTCTCTGATGTTTTACAAGATCTGATTTGCGGTTAAAAGATTTGTCACATTCTGAACATGAATAGAGTTTACTGCCTGTGTGAATTCTCTGATGTACAACAAGATGTGAATTCTGGTTAAAACGTTTTCCACATTCTGAACAGGAAAATGGCTTCTCCCCCGTGTGAATTCTCTCATGCTTAACGAGATCCGATTTCTGAATGAAACCTTTTTCACATTCTGAACAGCAAAATGGCTTCTCTCCTGTGTGAATTCTCTCATGTTTAACAAGATGTGATTTATAGTTGAAACGCTTTCCACATTCTGAACATGAAAATGGCTTCTCCCCTGTGTGAGTTCTCTGATCTGTAACCAGAGTTGATTTAGTACTATATTTCCCACTTTGTGAATATGAAAATGTCTTCTTTCCTGTGTGAGTTATTTGATATAGAACAGTCCTTCTGTGACTTTTATTTTGTTTAATGGTCCGTAATGAATTATCAGGGTGGACTTGATCCAAAGCATTAGATGATAGATAATTGCTGTGAAAGGCCGAATGTACATTTCGAATAACGGCATGCTCTCCATATTTTTCCTCTGTGACACCGTGATCGCCTGCTTTAAAATCTGAAGATATAAGATGCTCCTCTGAGATCCTGGTCCAGTCATCTGTCAGAAATAAAACATATTTTATTATTTTTAAATGATATAATCTCGTTCATCGGCTGCACCTTTAGATATGTAGACAATCGGGAACGAGTGTTTGTAGGAACGTTTGTCCCTGATTAGAGCTGAGCAAATTATTCAAAATTCGCTTCTCCGAATATTCCTCGAACTTTTTATAAGATTCATATATCTTACGAATCTATTTGGCGAATCTGCGTACAAATCATGCGTTATTATGTGGTGTTTTGCGAACATTTGCGCACTAATAACGACCGTTCAGTTTTAAAAGGTACGTAACTTCTGTGAACACGTACGCATAAGCGTACAAATTGCATATGAATCCTCAGTGTACCATTGTCTACCGATTGTGTAATACATGTGATACATGTAATGTATCAGCAGATGACAGCAGATTATCCGGCTGTGATTCAGATGAGCGTGCCATCCACTCCACTACCTCATCCACTTTCTCCTCCACTGGAACACCTGCCAAGTATTGTGAATACTACAAGTAGAAGCTCTGGCTACAGGTCCTTTGGCACTGCTGTCCTGTGCCACCTTCTCCTTTTTTTTTTTAAGGGTTGAGGTCTGGCTGGAACTGGACCCCTTTTGCTTATCCATTCCAGACATTTTTCACTTGACTCTGTGGCCCTGCAGCTGGTCTTTGTCTTTGTCCCTGTCTCTCTCCCTCTCTCTCTCCCTGCCTGATTAATTTCTAGCCCTGCACTGGCCCTGCAGTATACCTGATGTGTAATATGGATTCCCAGAACAATTATAGCCCAATTTTAGCAAAACAGGTCTCAGTCTCTCAGAACTTCACACACAGTGCTTCTGCTCGTCTCAGCAGTCGCAGCACAACTGATGCATCACTAGCTTTCCAAGCCTGAGCCAATCAGAGCAAGCCCTGCCCACTAGGTCAGGTGACCGCTTTCTTCCCGGGCTTTTGCCGCATGAATAACGAATAAACAGTAAAAGTTTGCTAATTAATTGAATTTGTACGCAACAGCGTATAGAGTAACTTATACGTAGCATTAGCGTACAATTTGTCGGACAAGTACGTAGTGAATGCGTAGAAAGCCTTAAGAACATTTTCGACTCTAACGGAGCGAATCTCAAAAAATTCGGATTCGCTTCACAGCTGAAAATTTCCAAGATTCGTATCGAATCTACGAAGCGGCGAATAGATTCGCTCATCTCTATCCCTGATAATCTACTCAACAATTGGCTATCTAAACCAGCCATAATTTAAGTCTGTTTTTCTAAAAGTAAGATCTCCTATAAATCTCATTAAAAAAAACGTGACGTACAGCTATGGATGGATGTAATACCTACTCTAATCGCAAACATATCCTGCTCTGTGGTGAAAACAATTACATACAAAAAGCAGCTTGTGTAAGGTCCATAAATGCATGGTTAGGTGAGTTTGGTTTGAAAGAACTTGACTGGCCTCACACCTGATGAAGATCACGAGCCATCATCATTGTCTGACCTCATAAATGCTCTTCTGGATGAGTGGGCAAAAATTTCCACTCCAAAATCTTGTAGAAAACCTTCCCAGAAGTGTGAAAGCTAATTTAGCTGCAAAGGGGAAAACACCTTCATAATAATGCCTATAAATCTAGAATGGGATATCATATTACATCCTGGAGGTGGAGGTGTCCCAATACGTTTCTCCATATAGTATATTTTTTTAAATCTCTTCGACATACTGTAGTTCTTGTGTGGTCTGTCTAACATATCATTTCTCGCAGCTACACATGGCCACATTTGTAAACTCTTGTGCATCACCAGTTTTCTGCACATCTCTAACCTTCTTAATCCTGGAACCGCACTTTCATCACACTTGCAATAATTTTTGTAGCACAATCCATCTTTCCTGTCCATGCCTTCATAATGCCACCATACCCCACTTGTATCCAGGGGCGTAGCTATAGGGGGTGCAGAGGTAGCAGTCGCTACCGGGCCCAGGAGCCTGAGGGGGCCCAAAGACCCTTACGCCGCATAAGAAGATATCGGTATTATAGAAAGTGCATGCTGGTCAAGTTACACGTCTGGCTGGAGGGAAGGGGTTAGGTCAAGAATTTGGCATGGGGGGGTTGCCGTTTAAATTTTTGCCTCAGGCAGAATGAAGGCTATGTGCTTCCTTGCCCCTGGCCACAAAGCACTGAGGGAAGGGGGGCCCAAGCTGAACTCTTACACCAAGGCCCATGAGCCTTTAACTACACCCCTGCTTGTATCCTTTGACTTTCCATGCCAAGCTTTCTAAGCTTGTTTTTGGTCAAAAACTCTTTGATGTACCTGGTAGGGAGCCTGGTCGTGATGCCATCATCATTTAGAAGCCCACTTCTGCAGTGTTGGTAGCAGTTATTCACTGTTCATCTTGTCCTCAATGGATGATCTCTGGTTCAGTAGTTGAAAAGCAGTCCCAGATCATCTTGGTGGATTGGTGTTTTGGGGCTTGTTGGATGTGGTGAGGTTGAAGTTCAGATGAACTTTGATATACGCCCTTGAACCTCAAAGTGAGTTTTGCCAAGAGAAAGAAAATACTTTTTCACGGTTCAGTCTTGGAGTCTATTATAACCTTCTGGCCACATTCCAGTACGCGAGGCATGGACATCGACCCCATGTGAAACCATTTCTATCTTCATAGAGCATCATCTCATGAAATTGTTTTCCTGTTTCTTCCACAGCGTCCTTTCCGGAAAGCTTCTGTTGTACTTGGCTCTTTGTGCAGTTTAACAATTCATGAAACACTCGATATCCCCACAACACTTTTGTGATTTTCCTAATCATTGTTTCAGTGTTTTCTTTCAAGATAGCAATGAAGTCTTTAGCAGGACGAGGGTTAGCAGAACAGGGCGGCAAGCTGTCACTGACCACTGGGGGCTGTTTCCTGTGATTACTTCCTTACTCCAGGACATTGTGATATCTTTACTGACAGACAGAAGGCTGCTAATGATCAGTGGTGGATCTTTTTATTCCCCCTGTTTATCCTGCCCCGGTGGTGGCTCTGCCATAAGGCTCTTCCAGATTCCCTAAAAATTCTGAAGTGTAAGTGAAGCCTCTAAGTCCTGCTGAAAGATGGTTCATAGAAGTTATAAGAATAGGTGATAAAGCCAAACTTCTGATCAATACTGCAGGACCCCATGTAGTGGTAAGAATTGTGTGCTAGTAAAGGGAACCTGTCAGAAAGTATGTGCCCCCCAAACTGCCACCAGTACCTGACCGTGGAATGAGGTATCAGTATCCAGTGAAGGAGAATAATCTGTGAGTCTTCTCAGCTTTATTTAGTGGTCACTACTCACCTGGGCGGTTATCTGTAGGAATGTCCTCTATACTCTGCTCCTCACCCCTCACATCTGTCTCTGTAACATATATAATGTTCAGATCTTCACTTGGATTCACAAGCTGTGAAAGAAATATTGAAAGAGTCATCATATGGTTGGAAAAGTTGTGTGGAAGGTTTTATGTTTGCCGGTTTTCTGTACAGTTTTCTGCCCGATTTCTAGGTTTGACCTTCAGTTGTCTGACCTGACCCTTGCCTGATCTCAGTTCTGACATTGAGCTGCCTGCCCTGACATCAAACTGTTTATCAGATTGCATGTACCCTACCTGCCCTTGGCCTCTCCCTGACTATGGTTCTACCAGTGTCCCTTGACCCCAGTGGGGGCCCTTGTACAGAGACTACTTCAAGAGTTAGAGTCCTAGTGGTTCCTCTGAAATAGAGTCCAGATCCTTGTACAAGGGTTAAAGGGTGAAGACCAGGGAGCCACGTGGATAATTCCTTTAGGAGTTGCTCCTAGTCAAATCTTTGTAAGAGACAAAGTGGATCCACATTCACCTTGTTTCACTATCTGACACAATTATCTGCAGGTTTCCTGTATAAATCCAACCTGTTGGTTCCTTATTCCGACCATCAGTCTCCATAACCAGAAAACTGTGAGAAGATCCAGACAACAAATGTAATGTCTATGGTCAGCTGTAATCCTGCCATCTCCAACTTTCTCATTATACAAGGATAAAACATATAATACTGGTGGATAAAACAAGACTGAACACAAGATCTTCACAGCCTTCTACACATCATAGGGGACATTTCATGAGACCTTATCTCCGTCTACCTGATCATCCTGTGGGACATTGTGATGTTCTTCTGAACCATCCTGTGGAAGAAGAGGACTGGGACATCTCTCCGGTGTTCTTCTCTCTTCCTTAACTGTAAGAAACACATCCAGTGACTGAATTCATTCCTTACATACAGATAATGAGAGGACGTGTGGATTTAGTCATGTCTATTACCTGGTGATGTGAGGGGCTGGTGATCCTCCATCATGATGTCCTTGTACAGATCTTTGTGACCTTCTAAATACTCCCACTCCTCCATGGAGAAATAGACGGTGACATCCTGACACCTTATAGGAACCTGACAACACAATGATACAGTCATCACCCAGATCCCTTCATAGCGTTCCTGTATAATGTCCCAGCATTCCCAGCAGTGTCACCTCTCCAGTCAGCAGCTCAATCATCTTGTTGGCGAGTTCTAGGATCTTCTCTCTATTGATTTCCTCATGTATCAGGGGGTGAGGTGGAGGCCCTGTGATTGGGCTCAGGGTTCTTCCCCATCCTTCAGACACAGGGTCCTGACAGCGCTCACTAGAGGTCTTCTTCACTACTGTGTAGTCCTGGTTATGGAGAGACACAGTAATAAATATCACTCCATACATCTCCAGAGTCCCTCACCTCTCCAGTCATGTCCATCTGTTGGTAACATAGATAAGATGATGTAATGTGACATCATCAGAATCTCTCACCTCTCCAGTAAGCCGGAAGAGGATCTCTAGGGTGAGATTTATTATACTCTCCGCCATCTTGTCCCTGTCTCTATCCATCCTTCATGGGTCAATCAGGAGAAGGATCTTATATAGAAGATCTCCACTGAGCGGATCCTATATAGTAGGAACCAGAATGGAGAGAAGATGAGACGATGTAAAATCCTACAAAATCCCATGTAAACTACAATTACTGGAGATAATAAGAGGAGACATCAGAGGAGATAATGAAGTTTAGCTGATGAATATTTAGTGAAGGCAGTTCCTCCATGTTTCAGGACAAAGCATGTTACACCTCCATACTACCATTATAGTAAATTAAAAAAACTAGCAGTGGTGATGCAAGGATAAGAGTGCTGCCAAACGTTGCAGCTTTGCTCGTTTTTGGCGAAGCAACAAAAAACACATTAAAAAACGTACCTGCATTTATGGCACAGTTTCTACCAGCAAAAAGAGATAATGCAAACAACACACACAAATACAGATCATCGCGGCACAGATACAGTTGACAGCAGGACATACCTCAGCCGTCCTGGGACTGCAGAAAAACCATCAAACTCCAGGACTGTTCAACCAGATATGGGACAGTTGGGAGGTGTAATCTCACCACTGCTCCATCACTACTGTAAAGAGCCTGAAGAAGGGACTGGAGGGCAGTGTCTGCCCCTGAGGGAGAGGGAATCAAGGGGAGAAAAGTGATAGTGAAGGGGTTATTGACCCCTTTGCCCCAGTAATCCTGACAGACAATGTCGGTGACTGTACACATACCTCCACCAGCACCGCTGGACACTACATGGATGGGGGGGGCTAGTGGGCGAAAGGACCTTTCATTATGTCATGACCATGTGATCATGAATGGGAGGAGTCAGAGTCCAGGCTGTGCTGCTGGAGGAGGTAAAGGACCTGTGATGATGTCATGACCATGTGACCATGTGTGGGAGGAGTCAGGCTCCAGGCTGTATTGTTGGAGGAGGTAAAGGACCTGTGATGATGTCATGACAATGTGATCATGTGTGGGAGGAGTCAGACTCCAAGCTGTGTTCCCTTATGAGCAGAGCAAGTAATAGAGATGTGTGCACTTCATGACCCTGATGTGTCTCCCAAGGAAGGAGATCAACCTCACTAGCGTCACCCTGTGGAAATGATTCCCTATCAGTCAAAATCCAGCTTTTTTATAAGCCATGCAGGACATCCATCTGTAGACAGCTGTTTTGTGGTGCTTGCCCTTCGTAGTAGTATCCCGAAGCTTTCAAAAAAGCTGGATGTTAACTCATATTGAGCCACTTCCACAGGGTGGCACTAGTGAGATTGTTCTCTTACCTTGAGAGATACCTCTTCACATATTATTTTCCCATGGGGCATTACCTGTAAGACTCTATACCATGGAGCACTTCAAAGAAGTCTCCATACATAGCCGTTGTCTTTCAGGAGATGTAGACATCTATGCTGCCTGCTCTACACAGCTCTGCACAAAATGTTGGAGGTGGTGATATCTCCAGCATCGGCTGCTCCTTTGGGTCTTGATGTGGAGTAGTGGTAACTGTCATAAGCAGCGCTCCACCCCTTTGCACACTAATACTAATTATCACCCTATAGGCCCCCTATGTGAGTGTTCTGCTCCTCTTCCTTCCTTGGGCTCGTGATCACTCTTCCACCTTCAGTTTGTATTAACTCCTTCTGTGCTGTGCTCCTGTGGTCTTGCAGCTATACCTTCCACTGGATACTTCCATGATGAGGTTATCACAGGTTGCTATCTAAAATGTGAAGATGCAGTCTCTGATCATTTGGACATTTTGTCCAATTTATTTGTTAGACTTCTTATGACCTAAATGAACAAAGACTGACATGTTTGTGCAAGAGAGTTAACGAGACCCTATCACCATATTCAAAATATTTTTATTTTTTTTTAACTAAAATGGCCATTAAACAAATAAGAACATGCCTAAATATAATGACAGCTCAGAGCAGGAAGATGAGGGCAGAGAGCATGGACTGAATCAGCCGAGCTCTGCATGACCTATCTGATCCATACTCATGATGTACCAACTTCCCTGTACATCTTCCACCAGCATGCCTCTAACTGCTGTGCTTGATGCTGGAGACTGGCAGACTTTGATCTTCCACCTCCTGATTACAGACAATGCATAACCTATTGCTGTATGCGCGTAGTGTCAGGGTATCCCTGTGTAGGGGCGAGCTCAGCATTGTAAATCAACAGGTTTTGTAGACTGTTGGGTGAGACAGAAAGATGAACAACCATGGAGTTACATGCACATGAGTGTACTGCTTCTGTGCTGCAGATGAAGACCCTTTGACTTGAATGGGTCCACAATCTGCAAGATACGGCCAAAGATAGGACATGTCCTATCTTTTACGGAGTGGAGACACAGATCGGAAGCCCACGGAAACACTACAAAGTGCTTTCGTGGGCTTTCAGGTCCTTGTCTCCGAACCGCAAAACAGAAGTCATGTCCTATCCTAAGTGTCAATATTATTTCCCAGCACTGCTTTAACTCTCTTGGGCATAGAGTTCAGTAGAGCTTCACATGTTGCCACAGGAATCCTCTTCCACTCCTCCTTGACCACATCATGGAACTTGTGGTCCTCCACCTTCTGTTTGAGGATGACCCACAGATGCTCAATAGGGTTTAGGTCAGGACTCATGCTTGGTCAATCCAGCACCTTTACCCTCAGTTTCTTTAGCAAGGCAGTGGTCATCTTGGAGGTGTGTTTGGGGTCGTTATCATGTTGAAATACTGCCCTGTGACCCAGTTTCCGAAGAGAGGGGATAATGCTCTGCTTCAGTATGTCACAGTACATGTTGGCATTCATGGTTCCCTCAATGAACTGTAGCTCCCCACAGCCGGCAGCACTCATGCGTCCCCAAGCCATGACACTACCACCATCATGCTTGACTGTAGGTAAGACACAATTGTTTTTGTACTCACCTGGTTGCCGCCACACACGCTTAACACTATCTGAACTAAATAAGTTTATCTTGGTCTCATCAAACGACAGTACATGATTCCAGTAATCCATGTACTTAGTCTGCTTGTCTTCAGCAAACTGTTTGCAGGCTTTCTTAAGCATCATCATTAGAAGAGGCTTCCTTCTGGGATAACAGGGAGTGAGGACTGCACAGTTGGAGCTTAATAAAATAGAGGTGAGGGAGGAGAAAAGGGTGGACATTATAGACATTAAGATAGCCCAGTGGTTCCAGAGTGGTTTCCTGTTAAACAATTAGAGGCAGAATTCTTTAATGAACCAGGTTGATGTAGAATAGGTTACGTCTTTTGTAGGTATCTATATGGAGTATATGTGATTTTCATGGTCATTGTTTTATTGATAGCTATACGTATCCAGTGTATTCCCTCTTCATATCCTTTTTTTTTTAACCAAAGATCCCAAAATGATGCCTTTTAGTTACTCGGTGTATTCCAAATGATCAAGGGTATATTCTACTTCTAGTGTTAAGATGGAGTGATTTGGACTTCATTGTGTCTGACAAAACGAAGAACGAAGAGTTTTCTGAAATGTTTGTGCGAGAACTTGTCCATTTTATGAACAAAGAGTGGTCTTAAATATTTGTGCAAGGTTTTGTCCAATGTATTTGTTAGAATCCTTATGATATGTAAATGAACAGAGAGACTTATCTGAAATGCGTGAGCATTGTCTGCCAAAATTTTCTTGGGATTGTGATTTATTGCGGATCTGGGAATCGACCTCCAAGGTCCAAAATAATATACAAGATATACACAGTGACCCTTATAGTTTCCATATGGTGGCTACATTCCACTAAGAGGTGAGGCTCTTTGGTTAAACAGTCTAAAAGCTAGAACTTTTCAGATACTTATCTCTGTAATGTAAAGAAATGCAAAACCTGCTCCCAAGTAATTATAGACACAGCAGGACTATACGATCTCTGGGACGTTGTTGTGTTCTACTCCATGCTGTGGAGCCCAAGACACAATGAAGAACACATTAAAGTAGTCATATAAAAGGCAATTTCAAATCCCAATGAGCCAGAAGAATTTGGAAATACAAATTTATGACACTGCACCTGGCAAACTGGACTAAATTGGTCCCAAGGATTTATGGCACACTACAAGATCAATTTAGAGACTATAAAACTTCCACACCACTATAGATAAGGACTCATTCTCAAGCTTTTTTGATATTCTGTTTATTTTTGTGTTTCTGCTCTTTTTGTATATAAACTCCTTCAGACTATGATATGCTCAGCTCCTCCTGCTCTATAACATGCTGCCTCCAGCTCAGACAGGTTCCCTTTAATGAGAGCAATAAACCTGTTTTCTACTGGTTAACATAGGACCTTGCTTGTGTATGTATCCAAGAATACAATAACAATATGGGAGGGGTTGATTTGATCAAATAACTAATCCATACCGCACCATGAGAAAGACCAGAGGATGATGTAAAAACTTTCCGTGCACCTAATTCAAATGATGCTTCAATTCAAAAACAAAATGTAAAGTGAATGAAGAAAAGAAAGATCTAAATCGAATCAATATTTGGTGTTGGTGTTTGGTGATCTTCTAGTTACATTTGCACACACTTTTTGAAGGAGCTCAGAAGGGAGGTTGTTCCAAATATTGTGGAGAACTAACAACAGAGGGAGGATAAAGGTTTGCTCAAATCCTGTCTCTTCATGAAATCCAAGACAGACTCGATGATGTTGAGATCAGGGCTCTGTGTAGGCCATATCATCACTTCCAGGAATCCTTTGTGTTCTTTACACTGAAGATAGCTTTTTTAATGACATTGGCTGGATGTTTGGCGTTGTTGTCCAGAGAATAAACTTGGAGCCAATCAGAGACGTCCCTGATGGGATTGCTCAGCATCAAGTACGCTACTTGACCATGTTCATGACTGTAGATGCCAAAGAAAACAGATGAAAGGCACATCTTGCTTAACCCGTACTAGTATGGCGCTGGTCGGGTCTTTAAATATGGCGCCCGCTCCTGAGGAGAGCGGGCGTCATGGCCGCAGGTGAACAGCTACTGCGACCGGCAGTAATGCAGATTGCAGACATTTAACCCCTCGGGTGCTGCGGTCAATCCTGGTTATGGAACCCGAAGGCAGCAAACACCAGAAGCGCGCGCTTCCGGTGCTGTTCCGGCTCCCCCGTGTGGCGATCGGAGGAGCCGGAGCGTGCCTGCAGCAGCCCTTGTCATAGTGAATGACAGGAGGCTGCTGCATAGGCTTTCCTATGGAGCCCTTCTGTGTAATAGGGCTCCATAGGAAAGCATTGAAATCCTCATAGACTCCAATGTAAGTGCTTTGGAGTCTATGATATCAGCAATCAAATGACTGCTTCTTATGGTTCCCTATGGGAACTGTAAAAAAGTGTAAAAAAAATTAAATAAAGTTTAAAAAATGTTTTTTTTTAAAACATAAAAGTTCAAGTCACCGAAAATAAAAATAAAAGTATTAAAAAATAAAAAAAATACACATCATGGGTATCGCCATGTGCAAAAACGCCCATATTATAAAAATATAAAAATTACTTTCCCATACGGAAAACAATGAAATGGAAGAAAAAAGCGTCAAAATGGCCAATTCGCCGTAATATTTTCTAAAAAAAAATTAATCAAAATGTGATCAAAAACTCATACACATGTTTGATAATGTGCACTGGAGTTGGCTGGAGTCAGTACTAGATGTCATGAATATCACTTTTATGGACTTACAGGGACTCTATTTGGATCCCATAGCCAGAATTCATTTACCAGGCTTCCTATCTGGCCGCTTCCCCCTGTCGAAAACAACGTTACAAGGGTGTCCCCTATCCCCTCTTCTGTTTGCCCATGGCACGGCACTTGGAAGACTCGTATCTTCATTCTGGGATTCAGATAGGACAGAAATTAGTCAAAATGGCTGGGTTTGAGGATGATGTCATCCTTTTCTTAAATAATCCGGCAATGCATCTCAAAAAAATTTTTAACTTCTTTGACCAGCTGTCTGGGTGTTAGTAACATAGTAACATAGTTTATAAGGCCGAAAAAAGTCCTCTGTCCATCCAGTTCGGCCTGTTATCCTACAAGTTGATCCAGAGGAAGGCAAAAAAAACCCCTGTGAGGTAGAAGACAATTTTCCCCACTTTAGGGAAAAAAATTCCTTCCCGACTCCAATCAGGCAATCAGAATTACTCCCTGGATCAACGACCCCTCTCTAGTAACTATAACCTGTAATATTATTACCTCCAGAAATACATCCAGGCCCCTCCTGAACTCTTTTAGTGAACTTACCATCACCACCTCCTCAGGCAGAGAGTTCCATAGTCTCACTGCTCTTACCGTAAAGAATCCTCTTCTATGTTTATGTACAAACCTTCTTTCCTCCAGACGCAGAGGATGTCCCCTCGTCACAATCACAGTCCTGGGGATAAATAGATGATGGGAGAGATCTCTGTACTGACCTCTGATATATTTATACATAGTTATTAGATCTCCCCTCAGTCGTCTTTTTTCTAAAGTGACTAACCCTAATTTTGATCATCTTTCTGGGTCCTGTAGTCCACCCATTCCAGGTATTACTTTAGTTGCCCTCCTCTGAACCCTCTCCAGCTCTGTTATGTCTGCCTTGTTCACAGGAGCCCAGAACTGTACACAGTACTCCATGTGTGGTCTGACTAGTGATGTGTAAAGTGGCAGGACTATGTTCTCATCACCGGCTTCTATGCCTCTTTTGATGCAACCCATTATCTTATTGGCCTTGGCAGCAGCTGTCTGACACTAGTTTCTACAGCTTAGTTTGCTGTTCACTAAAATTCCTAGGTCCTTTTCTAGGTCAGAGTTACCCAATATTTTACCATTTAGTATGTACTGGTGACTTGCATTATTCCTTCCTATGTGCATAACCTTACATTGGTCAGTGTTAAACCTCATCTGCCACCAATGTAGAAAAAAGCTGTTAAATTGTAACGATAGATATTTGGAAAGTTTAGGCCTCCGTCAGTTCACATAACATTTTTTTTTTTTTTAATTCTTGGCCTTTTACCTGATCAAATAAATGTTGTTAATGCTGACTAAAGATGTGTTAAAAGTAAGGGCAAGGTTTGCAAGTGATATAACAAATTGGGGAAGCTAAGTAAATTACACCGACTCAAAAGGGTTAGTGGTGCCATCTTTTCTTTTGAAAGATCATTTTCTGTATGAGGAGTGGATGGTTAAGCTTGTACAAGGATGCTGGAGATTTGCCTATTCTGATACCCAGAAAAGTAATGTTAGAAGTACCCAAAGTAATTGGTACTCACCATTGCATCAGGGTGGTTTGCCTTACCACAGTGCACCAACTCAATAATTCACTCTAATTTGACATGTTGTGGATTGGATGCATGATACAAGCATGTACTCTAAAGCTCCTGTCACAGGCGAGGTTTTAGGTCTTATTGCGAGACTTGACAGTGACATGGAAAAAAATTAGGAACATTTTTAAACTACTGTTTTTGATTTTGAAAGATATGCAACTTTGCGGACATCTGGAGGGCCCACATGATTGGCCTAGAGACTAAATATGTATATGGCAGTAGAAAGGCCTTAGACAAGCTGTGGACAGAAATCAAAGCTCAAGTCTTATTGTCAAACAACTCGTATCTTAGACTTCTCCAAATACATAGTTTTTGAAAAACTACAGCCTTAAATACAGCCCAAGAAGTTTTGATGATATGATAGGCCCACCTTCTCCCAACTCTATAACAGATTCAGAAATCAATTTCTGAACATTGATGTTTCAACACTTTATAAACCATGGCAAAAGATGAAGAACGCACTCTACATATATAATTGTAAAAATGAAGATACTTTATTATAACGATTAAAAAACAAGTATAAGGTACGGACACACACCACAGATGAGGCACCAAATACGTGGTCATAAAGGACCCAATAAAAGCAGCAAGATATGATCAAGTAAAGCAGGACATACATCCAAACTGATATACAATACCACACACACAAGTAGTACAGATTCAGTATGACGTCTCAAAACAACCCCAACATTTGGCGGGAAACTTACTTTAAATTTATGCACGCGATGATTTATGGGTTCAACATTTCGCCATCTTTGGCCTTCCCAGATAGAAGAACTGCTTGTCCTAATTGTACCACACCTTCAATTGATTTATGGCTTGGAGTATGGATTGTTACAGATACCCATTCTTAAAGGGGTTGTCCGAGTTATGAAAAAATATATATAGCACTGTAAATCTGATGGGCAGCAATATATAACTAAGCTAAGTAAGTTTTAAGCAAAAAAATCTATATTTCCTCATTTCCCTGTTTCTGTTTTGGCCTTTGTTTACCTGCAGTAATAACAATCTCTGCCCCTCCCCCTGCTCTGTAAAGAGAGTGAATACAAGTGCTGCCCTGAGTGACATGTCTGCCTGCTGGGATACTCAGCAGCATGTTGTATGTGTAGATCTACAAGACCCAGCTGTGCAATGACATTACTGATGCACACAGGATCTTCCCCCTACCTTTCTTGTGCAATTCCTCTGTCAGCTCCTGTGCCCAACATTTGTCTCCTCACTGCCTGCAGCTACTGTTGTAAAACCTTGAGCCCTCATTGTATTCTGGCTGAAGGGGTTAATGTTTCATCTGAAGGAATCCAGGGAGAGAGCAGATAGCAGTGCAGGGGGGCGAGGCCAGTGACATCTGGTATACAGACTGTTATCTGATCTCTAAGACTTGTGCACAAAAAAATCACAGAGCAGGGAGATAAGCTGACATCACAGGTCATGTGACCTTCAGTGAAATCTGAGAAACCAGCAGCAGAAGCACAAAGTGTATGGGAAAGTTGTTATACTTGACTAGTTAGAAACATACAAAGAACAAAAAAATAACTTGAATGGCAAGATATTTTTGCTTACATCAAGCAATATACTCCCCAAGCACTACTGCTCCACCAACTAAGAGCCCCTGAGGGTCATGACATACCCAAGGTGAAATCATGTTATCTGGCTGGTAGCCCTTAGAAGCTTCTTAGATAAATGGTTGGATCCCCCCCCCCCCCCCCCGAAGTTTTTTGATAAATGGAGATCCTTTATTGAAGCCCACTGCTCCTGTTCAGATATACTGGAACTTATGAGATCTTTTTGGGACACTGAATGGGTCTGTCAGGCTGATTTCAAGGGTTCCTTGGGCAAATTTAAGATCTGAATTGTGAAGTCAGCTGAGGGAAGGGAAAGCCTCCGGCTCGGGGACTCAGGTTCTGGATACAATAAAAATTGAGGAAAAACTATTTAGACACAATACTAGCATATGTTTTGTGAACTGGTTTTTGACTTTTAACATAAGTTTCTTCAAGGAATTGGATTCTCATCAATGACTTCACATTTTTACTTCTTTTATTGTTATTTATTGGTGTTTTTTTCACTTTTTACAAAAGTATTCAAATGCAGTTTTCAATACTGTAGAATATGTTTTGTGGAAAAATCCCTTTAAATGGCATCTGTCAGCAGATTTGTACCTATGACACTGGCTGACCTGTTACATGTGTGCTTGGCAGCTGAAGACATCTGTGTTGGTCCCATGTTCATATGTGCCCGCATTACTTAGAAAAATTAAGTTTTAATATATGCAAATGAGCCTCTAGGAGCAATGGGGTCGTTACCATTATACCTAGAGGCTCTGCTCTCTGCAACTGCTGAGCCCTCTGCACTTTGTGATGACTTTCCACTCTGGTCCTGTCAATCAAAGCAGAGAGCGTGCCATGTCCAGAAAGAACAAAGCCTCTAGGTGTAACGGCAACGCCCCCGTTGCTCCAAGACGCTCATTTGCATATATTAAAACATCATTTTTCTCAGAAATGCGGGCACATATGAACATGGGACCAACACAGATATCTTCAGCTGCCAAGTGCACATGTAACAGGTCAGCCAGTGTCATAGGTACAAATCTAAGCTCTCTAAGGGGTTAATTGTTAAGAAGATATGATTTGTGAATAAATTCTTTCCCACATTCTGGACATGAAAATATTTTTCCATCCATGTAAGTTCTTTCAAGTGCAATTGGAGCTGACTTTTGGTTAAAACACTTTCCTCATACCGCACATCAGAATGGCTTCTCCTCTCACTGAATTATTTGGTGATCAGGTTGATTTCTGAGTAAAACATTTCTCATAATCTGGCCATGAAAATGGCTTCTCCTCCGTGTGAATTCTCTGATGTTTAATAATATGTGATTTATCTGCAAAACATTTCCCACATTCTGAACATGAAAATGGCTTCTCCCCTGTGTGAATTCTCTGATGTCTATCAAAATGGGCTTTCTGGTTAAAACATCTCCCACATTCTGAACATGAAAATGGCTTCTCTCCCGTGTGAATTCTCCCATGTTTAACAAGATGTGATTTACAGCTAAAATGTTTTCCACATTCTGAACATAAAAATGGCCTCTCCCCCGTGTGAATTCTCTCATGTTTAACAAGATGCGATTTACATTTAAAACTTTTCTCACATTTTGAACATGAAAATGGCTTCTCCCCTGTGTGAATTCTCTCATGTATAACAATTTCTGATTTACAGTTAAAACCTTTCCCACATTGTGAACATGAAAATGGTTTCACCCCTGTGTGAATTCTCTCATGTTTCACAAGTTTTGATTTATTTATATAACATTTCCCACATTCTGAGCACGAATATGGCTTCTCCCCTGTGTGAATTCTCTGATGTGTAACAAGATGTGATTTATCTATAAAACATTTCCCACATTCTGAACATGAAAATGGCTTCTCCCCTGTGTGAATTCTCTGATGTAGAAAAAGACTTGCTTTCTGGTTAAACGATTTTCCACATTCTGAACATAAATATGGCTTCTCCCCTGTGTGAATTCTCTGATGTATGACAAAATCTGATTTATAGTTGAAACATTTTCCACATTCTGAACATGAAAATGGCTTCTCCCCTGTGTGACTTCTCTGATGTGTTACAAGATTTGCTTTCTGGTTGAAAGATTTCCCACATTCTGAACATGAAAATGGCTTCTCTCCTGTGTGGATTTTCTGATGTCTAACAAGAGCGAATTTTTTGCTAAAACGTGTTCCACATTCTGAACATGAAAATGGCCTCTCCCCTGTGTGACTTCTCTGATGCGTAACAAGAGCTGATTTATAGTTAAAACGTTTTCCACATTCTGAGCAGGAATAAGGCTTCTCCCCAGTGTGGCTTCTTTGACGTTCACTTTTTCTTTGACTTTTATTTTGCTTAAAAGTCTGTGATGAATTAGAAGATTGAAACTGATGAAATGGATCAGATGATGGATCCTTACTGTGAAAGGCTGGGGGTAGATCTGGGATAATGACATGCTCTTTATATGTATCCTGCTTGATACCATGACCATCTGCTTTCAAATCTGAATATATCAGATGTTCTTCTAAGCTCCCGGTATAGTTATCTGCCAGGAATAAAATTTATTTTTTATTATTTTAAATAGTATAACTTTAAAGGGCATCTGTCAGCAGTTTTGTCCCTATGACACTGGCTGACCTGTTACATGTGCACTTGGCAGCTGAAGACATCTGTGTTGGTCCCATGTTCATATGTGCTTGGATAGCTGAGAAAAATGAAGTTTTGATATATATAAACGAACTTCTAGGAGCAACAGGGGCGTTGCTGTTACACCTAGAGTATCTGCTCTCTCTGCAACTGCAGTGCCCTCTGCACTTTGATTAACAGAGCCAAGCACGATCACGTTTTCACTGCCTGACCCTGTCAAAGTGCAGAGGGCACGGCAGTTGCAGAGAAAGTAGAACCTCTAGGTGTAATGGTAACGCCCCCGTTGCTCCTAGAAGCTAATTTACATATATTAAAGCTTCATTTTTCTCAGTAATGCGGGCACATATGAACATGAGACCAACACAGATGTCTTCAGCTGCCAAGTGCACATGTAACAGGTCAGCCAGTGTCATAGGTACAAAACTGCTGACAGATGCCCTTTAACATAGCATTTACAAGTAACAAGGCATGAAGCGATTTTCCTGTAAAATTTCCCTGTGTGTTTCATTTTCACAGCCAAGTGTTTCTAAAGTCTCTAAATTCCAAATGCTTGTTGGGTCAAAGCGTTCACTGCACCCCTCGATAAATTCCTTTAGGGGTGTAGTTTCCAAAATAGGGTCACTTTTTGTGGGTTTCCTTTCTAGGGGTACCTCCGGGTCCCTTCAAATGTGACATGGCTCCCGACAACCGTTCTAGCAAAATCTGCCCTCCAAAAACAATATGGCTTTCCCTTCTGAACCCTGCCGTGTGCCCAAGTAGAGGTTTATGACCTTATATGGGGTGTTTCTGTAACTGCAGATTCAGGGTAATAAATATTTAGGTTTGTTTTGCTGCTAACCCTTGTTATAGGAAAAAAAATGGATTAAAATTAAAAATCTGCAAAAAAATTAAAATTTTATATTTTACCTCCCTTTTTCTTTAAAGAAGAACTCCTGCAAAAAAATGTTATTCCCTGTCCTGCTAGAAAGGTACATGATGTAATCTGTAGTGAATGTCATTTTCTTACCAGTGGCATTATTTTTGAGTTATATCTTCCTTATGTTTCTCATCTGTGTCATGTGACCAGCAATCAGACTCACCAACTCACACAGCATCTTATGTGTGGACAGGAAGTCTAATTCTCTATGCATTCCTATGGGAGCCTCACTCTGAGTCTCATAGGAATGAATAGAGCAGTGACTGGCTTTCTGTCCTGGGTCAGTTGGAGGTCAGGGAGTTGGTCACATGACCCAGCTACAATAAGAAGAGAGGGGATAACTCACAAATACAGTCACTGATAAAAAGATTACATTCACTACAGATTATATCATGCACCTTTCTAACAGGTCAGAGAATAAAAATTTTTGCGGGAGTTCTTCTTTAATTCTTGGAGAACACCTAAAGGGTTAACAAAGTTTGTAAAACCAGTTTTGAATAATTTGAGGGGCGCAGTTTCTAAAATGGGATCATTTATGGGTGGTTTATATTATGCAAGGCCCTCACAGAGACTTCAGAACAGAATTGGTTCTTAACAAAGTCAGTTTTAAACGTATTATAGAAAATTTTAAAAATTGCTTCTAAAATTCTAAACATTTGAAAGTCCTAAAAAAATAAGAGGACATTTACAAAATGATGCCAACATAAAGTAGGTAAATGGTGAATGTTAATTAAAAACTATTTTATGAGGTATCAGTTATCTGTCTTTAATGTGTACAAATTAACATTTTGAAAGTTGCAATTTTCCACCCAAATCTTCTATTAATTTTGAATTTGTTTATAAAATAAAGGTAAAACATATTGACTTAAATTTACCCCTAACATGAAGTACAACATGTCACGAGAAAACAGTCTCAGAATGGCTTGGATAAGTAAAAGCGTTCCAGAGTTATTACGACGTAAAGTCAGATTTGCAAAATTAGGCTTGGTCACGAAGGTGAAAAATAGCTTGATCCTAAAGGGGTTAATCTTTATAATTTTGATACAGTGCAAAGCAATATCATATAAAGAATTCATGGGGTGTGGATCAGTCCCACCGAGCAAGTCCTTAAACCACTTTCCCTTACTCTAAAATACTGTTTAAAGAAGAACTCCCGCAAACATTTTTATTCTCTGATCTGTTAGAAAGGTGCATGATATAATCTGTAGTGAATGCAATCTTCTCATCAGAGACTGTAATTCTGAGTTATCCCCTCTCTTCTTATTGTAGCTGGGTCATGTGACCAACTCCCTGACCTCCAACTGACCCAGGATAGGAAGCCAGTCACTGCTCTATTCATTCCTATGAGACTGAAAGTGAGGCTCCCATAGGAATACATAGAGAAATAGACTTCCTGTCCACACATAAGTCTCTGTGCGAGTTGGTGGGTCTGATTACTAGTCACATGACACAGATGAGAAACATCAGAGAGATATAACTCACAAATACAGACACTGGTAAGAAAATGACATTCACTACAGATTACATCATGCACATTTCTATCAGGACATGGAGTAAAATTTTTTGTGGGAGTTGTTCTTTAAGGCACTGGAAGAACAAAACCCTCCCTCCTCATCAAGTATCACAACAGAAATTCCAAACTGAATACAAATGAGTTGAGCTGTGCGCTCAGATGACGATGGTAAGGTAGACCATCACGACCCTAATATAATCATAAAAGAGATATGTCAGTAGCTGTGTAGGTGAAAGCTATAGGGAGACTTATCTCTCGGTCAGGTTGCTGTTGACAAAGGTCTAAATAGTCACAGGTTACTACTTTAGGCTTCGCAGGGTACTGTTATGTGAAGTGAATGCTTTTCCTGTAGAGGTCTTTGGCCTTCTCTTCCCTACCACTTGTGCTAAGAAATTTTGAAAAATGATAAAGTGTATGTCCTTCATACAGAAGCGGGGAAGATTTTCTGTAGGCCTCCAGGATTTTTACTTTGTCTTGATAATTTACAAGTTTGAAGATCACCGGGCGCGGGAGATTTGTGGGAACTCATTGGCTAATTCCTATTCCGAGACTTCATTTCAACCATTGACAACGAGGTCATTTAAGGGAACTTTAGGGCTTTTGGGGGCCAATAAGATGTAAAACTTTTGAAAATCTTGAACCATTTCTGGAGCTCCTATCATGCGCAGATTGTTCTTCTAAGTCATCGATCTTGCCAAGTAATTGTGCAGTTTTCTTGTCTCTATCGTCCATCTGACATCCCTGCAGGTTGAGGCATCTTCTAAGTCTGATATTCTTTGTTCCACTTCATCTATATGTTTATTATGATCGGCAGATTGTGAGGTAATGCGTTCGAGTGAGGTATGGAAGGTTTTTAAGGCAGGAATCAAGAGTTAGCATTAGCATTACCTGTTGCATGGAGTGATCAGCCATGGGGCAGTCTTCTGCATCAATTTTTTAACCTGTAGTTTTAATTTTATTCTCCCCGTTCTTGACACTTAAAAGCCTCAGAATTCACAAACATCTCTATTCCTTAGGTAGTAGAGTTTTAATAGAGGTTCTGGACACGATATAAACCAACTGAAGGTATCCTCACATCACTAGTGTTGCTGCCACCTCCGCAATACTCCCCTTGAGTTAATATCTTAAAGATACTCAACATAGTTCTTGTGTGGTCTTCCCAACAGAAGCGGATTGGCCATAGACTTTTTCCGGTGGGCCGATGCCCAGGGGACCACTTGAGCCCTCCTCACGGCCGGCCAGTGTAAGTTTTTGGGGATGTATTTTGTGCTGCTGGCGGCGGTATTATGTGATGGACTGTGGTATTTGGCTCGGTTGGGGTGGTATAATGTGCCACAATATGGTATTGCTGGCCCTGTCTTCTAGCAATTTGGACCCGACTACAAAACGGGGCCACTTTAAGCTCCCAATCCGCCCCTGCTTCCCAACATACAATTTCTTGCAGCTACACATGGGCACACAGATAATTCCTTTCATGCTGCACAAGTCTTTCTGTCCATTGCATTCATAAATAGTTTTTTGGCTCGAGGTAAAAATCACAGGCCTTTCACCTTCCGCATCTATGAAAGTCAATTGACTTGTCCAGCCACCATCTACTAACTGTTTTCGATGTAGGTCCATTCAAAAAAACTGTGCACCAATAAATCTTTCCGGATAACTCCTTTACTATAGGTACAATACTGTGAAAATTAACTGGAACAAATAGGACAATAAAGAGATGAGAATCACAGTAGAAAATAGAATTTATTTCACAAGTTTTAGTACATGATGCGTCTATTAGTTGCTTCTCCCTTTTAGGCCTCGATTCAGTTTTCTACTCATCTGTTTCACCTCTTGATCCTGGAACCACACTTTCATCACACTTGTAATCATTTTTGTTGTACAATCCATGCTTCCCATCAATGACTTCATAATAACCCACTGGTTTCCTATCAAGTTCATCCTTCGCGTTTCCAGGCCACTCCTATAACACAAGCTTGTGTTCAGGGGCGTAACTACTATAGCGGCAGACCATGTGACTGCTATGGGGCCCAGGGCAAGAGGGGGCCCGGTCTTAGTTGGGACAGGACTCTACCCTCTAAAAGAACAACTTTTAGCAAATGAAGTAGTGGAAAAATGGCCCAAGGGTCATTGAAAGGCGTTTAGGCGGAAAACCTTCTGTCCTGTGTGGGGGGGCCTGGTGTGATCCTTGCTATGGGGCCCTTACTTCTCTATGTACACCACTGCTTGTGTTCTATCAAAAACTCCTGGCAGGGTGCCGGTCTTGATGGAACATGCCGTGATCACTTGAAAACCCACTTCAGTAGTGTTGGTAGTAGTTTCATCTTCAGAACAATCTGAACAATTTTTTACTGTTCATCGTGTCCTCAAACGGGTGGAGTGTGTCTGGCCCAGCAGTTGTAAAGCCTTCCCAAGACATTATTTTGGGTGAGTGTTGGATTTGGTCACATCGAAGAGGATCTCCAATTGAGCGTCAAATGAACTTTAATCTAAGAACTTGGATTTCAAAGTGAGTTTCGTCAGGAAACAAAAATCACTTTTTTTCCACTTTAACAAAGCTCAGTCTTGATGTTCCTCTGCCCCGACAAGCACTTCTTCTTCATGAGGCAGATAAAAATTTCTTCTTGACAGGTTGTCTAACCCTGCGGCTACATTCCAGCACACGAGGCATGGACATCGACACCATGTGATGTTATTCCTCTCTTGCGTCATTATCTTGTGCGGCTGTTCTCCTGTTTCTTCCACAGCGTCCTTTCCGGAATTCTTCTGTTGTTCTCGTCACTTTATACCATTTCACAATCTCCACAACAACTACTTTTGTGATTTCCCGAATCATCATTTCAGTATTTCCTTCAAAGTAATAATTGGCTGCAGCCGTGTGGAAAGGTCAGTGTCAGACGTACTGCCGTGTGCACAGACCCCCGAGCAAGCCGACAATTCAACGAAATATGGGGGCCCCATACAGTGAGATTGGTCAGAGCCCCAGAGGAAGATGAGGGATAGTGTTGAGGTTTGTAGCAAGAGGAAGTGAGCAGGACAGCACAGCAAGTGTCACCGACCACTGGGGATTGTTTCCTGTGATTACTTCCTGACTCCAGGACATTGTGAGATCTTTACTGACAGACAGAGAGCTGCTAATGATCAGTGGTGGATCTTTATATCTCAATTGTTTACCCTTCCCTGGCACTGGCTCTGTCATAAGGCTCATACCGATTCCTCAAAAATTCAGAAGTGTAAGTGAAGCCTATTACTGAAAGAGGGTTCATAAGGGTTCATTCTGATCAGCACTGCAGGACCTCATGTAATAGTAAGAATTGTGCGCTAGTAAAGGGAACCTGTCAGAAAGTATGTGCCCCCCAAACTGCCACCAGTACCTGACAGTGGAATGAGGAATCAGTATCCAGTGAATGAGAAGAATCTGTGAGTCTTCTCTGTTTTACTTAGTGGTCACTACTCACCTGGGCGGTTATCTGTAGGAATGTCCTCTATACTCTGCTCATCACCCCTCACATATATCTCCTTAGCAGTAATATTGTTCAAAAGCTGTGAAACAAACATTGTACAAGTCATCAGACAGTTAGAGAAGTCATGTGGAATGTTTTAGATGAAAAAAAAATAAAATTATCTTGACAACCAATAAAATGTCATCAGACGTTATCTGACCCAAATATCTGCAGGTCTCACATATAAATTCAACCTGTTGGTTCCTTATTCCAACCAGCAGTCTCCATAACCAGAAAACTGTGAGAAGATCCAGACAACATGTAATGTCTATGTTCAGCTGTAATCCTGTTATCTCCATCTTTCTCATTATACAAGGATAAAACATATAATACTGGTGGATAAAACAAGACTGAACACAAGATCTTCACAGCCTTCTACACATCATAGGGGACATTTCATGAGACCTTATCTCCATCTACCTGATCATCCTGTGGGACATTGTGATGTTCTTCTGAACCATCCTGTGGAAGAAGAGGACTGGGACATCTCTCCGGTGTTCTTCTCTCTTCCTTAACTGTAGGAAACACATCCAGTGACTGAATTCATTCCTTACATACAGATAATGAGAGGACGTGTGGATTTAGTCATGTCTATTACCTGTTGATGTGAGGGGCCGGTGATCCTCCATCATGATGTCCTTGTACTGATCTTTGTGTCCTTCTAAATACTCCCACTCCTCCATGGAGAAATAGACGGTGACATCCTGACACCTTATAGGAACCTGACAACACAATGATACAGTCATCACCCAGATCCCTTCATAGCGTCCTGTATAATGTCCCAGCATTCCCAGCAGTGTCACCTCTCCAGTCAGCAGCTCAATCATCTTGTTGGTGAGTTCTAGGATCTTCTCTCTATTGATTTCCTCATGTATCAGGGGGTGAGGTGGAGGCCCTGTGATTGGGCTCAGGGTTCTTCCCCATCCTTCAGGGTCCTGACAGCGCTCACTAGAGGTCTTCTTCACTACTGTGTAGTCCTGGTTATGGAGAGACACAGTAATAAATATCACTCCATACATCTCCAGAGTCCCTCACCTCTCCAGTCATGTCCATCTGTTAGTAACATAGATAAGATGATGTAATGTGACATCATCAGAATCTCTCACCTCTCCAGTAAGCCGGAAGAGGATCTCTAGGGTGAGATTTATTATACTCTCCACCATCTTGTCCCTGTCCCTATCCATCCTTGACGGGTCAATCAGGAGAAGGATCTTATATAGAAGATCTCCACTGAGCGGATCCTATATTGTAGGAACCTGAATGGAGAGAAGATGAGATGATGTAAAATCCTACAAAATCCCATGTAAAATACAATTACTGGAGATAATAAGAGGAGACATCAGAGGAGATAATAAAGTGTAGATGATGAATATCTAGTGAAGACTAGATGTTTCAGGAGAAAGCATGTACCCCCTTTTACATGACACTTTAGTCAGTTACAAGTGATGCTAGTATAAGGGTGCTGAAACGCTAGTGCTTTAGGCCTCATGCACACGACCGTATGTATTTTGCGGTCCGCAAAAACGGATCCGCAAAAAATACGGATGATGTCCGTGTGCATTCCGTATTTTGCGGAACGGAACAGCTGGCCCCTAATAGAACAGTATTATCCTTGTCCGTAATGCGGACAATAATAGGACATGTTCTACTATTTTGCGGAACGGAAAAACGGACCTACGGAAACGGAATGCACACGGAGTACCTTCCGTTTTTTTTGCGGACCCATTGAAGTGAATGCTTCCGCATACGGTCCGCAAAAAAAACAGGAACGGATGCGGAAAGAAAATACGTTCGTGTGCATGAGCCCTTATACAGTTTTTGAAACTGAAACCAGGAGTGGAGAAGTAGTATCTCTTCTTAATGCGTTCTCTCGTTTTATGATCTACTCCTGCTTTTGTCTTAAAGGCTATGTACATCTTTGGCGGCAATTTTTTTTATGATTGCATAAAAAGGTGTAATGGCAATGTCCTTGTTGCTCCTAGACGCTGATTTGCATATAGTAAAGCATAATCTTTTCAGAAATATGGGCGCACATGCTTGTGCTTGTTTTGTTTTTTTTGCAGCACGGCCACAATGTACATTGGGCATGTGATGCTGAGATTGTAACACCAAGAAGGAAAAATGGTGGAATTCTGGAAATCACAGGATGGATAGATATGTTAATGATATGCAAATGAGAATAAAAATGGAAAAAAAATATTCAAAACCTCTGGATGTATTCAGTATGGAGTATGAGCGCACAGAGAGAAATCCCCACACTTACATTCCTCGGCCGAGTGAGGTTATTAATGGTTGTCTGAGAAATGTTCTGCGAAGTCTACATCTCATCGCACCTTCTGATGATAGAGAAGACCAGCCACGCAAATTATGTTCATGAAGCCACGCCTCTAACCCCTCTATACAAGCCTAACCCTTCCAGTCCCCTTATGTCCAAATACAGCAGTCTTTAACCCTTAGTGCGCCCTTTCAATAGTGCTGCCCCTTAGTGTCTCAGTAGTGAAACCCCTGCAGTTTAAAAAAAAAAAAATCACCTCTCACCTAGCCCCATTCACCCGATGAGCGGAACCCATCTTCCCTGGCCTGTGCTGGAGCAGCAGGAGCGATGACATCACTTCATCTCACTTGCTGCTAGGAGCGCACAGGCCGGAGAATGGTGAAGCAGAGAACTGACAGAAAGACATCCAGAGGAAGGGGCTGGAGGGCAGTGTCTGCCCCAAAGGGTGAGGGGATCCAGGGGAGAGAGCTGGTAGTAAAGGGGTTAATGACCCCTCTGCCCCAGTAAGGCCAAGTCCACACATCAGTTATTTGGTCAGTTATTTCCATCAGCTATTGTGAGCCAAGACCAGTAGTGAAGCCTACTCAGAGATCAGGTGTAATAGAAACGTCTGAACCTGTCCTCTGTTTTTGACCTGCAGCTAGTTATGGCTCATAATAACTGAAATAAATAACTGATCAAATAACTGAAGTGTGAACTTGGCCTAATGCTGACAGACAATGGCGGTGACTATAAACATACCTTCACCTGCACTGCTGGACACTACATGTATGGGGGAGGGGGGAAGACTAACGAACTAAAGAACCTTTCATGATGTCATGACCATGTGATCATGTGTGGGAGGAGTCAGGCTGCAGGCTGTGCTACCGAGGAGGTAAAGGACCTTTTATGATGTCATGACCATGTGACCATGTGTGGGCGGGGTCAGGCTGTAGGCTGTGCTATGGACGACGTAAAGGACCTTTCATGATGTCATGACCATGTGATCTTCTGTGGGAGGAGCCAGGCTCCAGGCTGTGTTTCCTTGTGAGCAAGTAATAGAGGTGTGTGCACTTCATAAATTTTGCGAAAGTTAACATAGCAGCTCCAGTCTTACAACTAACCTAAAATACACTGACGACGAGTCATTCCCCAGTTCTCTCTCATCTCCAGAGGTTCTGAGGCAAAATCTTATCATCTAAACAAGAGACATCGGCCCAAAAAAATAGATATTTATTAACGACTGGTACATGTTCTGAGACAGTTCTATAAAGTCTGAGGGAATCATAAAGTACTGACGGATCCCCCGATTACAATAGTAACTCAGGACCTGAGAGTGCGTGCATTATATTTAGTGGACTGAACTCATGGTCAGCAGTGATTTTAAGAAAACTGAAGGATACAAAGTAAGTGACAGATCAGGCAAAACTCATAGTCAGAAACAGGTCTGAGGTCAGGGCTGGTGGCAGAGGGTTGGCAGACAACAGAACAGCACACCTAAGCAGGATCTTAACAAACTAAGATTCTGTTGTTCAGGCAAGGAATGAGAGAAACAACAAAACACATATAGTACAAAGTACGTGTAGTTCTGGTGTAGTTGGCTGCTGACCCTCGGGGATCAGAGACACTGGTCAGAACCACCAAGGGATCAAGCGTAGTCTAAATATACAGTTCAAGCTCAGTGCAGGATGAGTACATGCATAATCAAAATAGCAATTGCAAGCTTGGGGCAGCCAGCAAGGAGAAGAATCGGTAGACAGGCTAAGTATGGTACATAGGTTGTCAGACAAAAGATCATATCTTCACTGATTATGAGACACTCGAAAACCCTAAGGCAAGCCACACTTTTTCACCAGGAGAGAACTAGAGAGGAGATCAGTATTTAAGATCGGCAAACCTTTTCTTGCGAACAGAGGCTCTTTCAAGTGCGGCTTTGGTCACCTATCAGACCTTGGAAAAGTTTTCAAGTTGAGAGACTGCTCTTGGAACTCCAGAAAAAGATCTGACAGGAAGCAGAAGTCTAGGTTGGCGGTCATAAAAAATAAAAAAGACTCGCCAGTTGACTCACTGGCATGATTATGATAAGAAAACTCCACCCATGGAGGTAAATCGACCCAGTCTTGATGTGAATTTCCAAAGTGACGTAGGTAGTTTCTAAAGATCTGATTAACACATTCATCCTGTCCAAGGTTACATCCAGAATTTGGACCTCTACGGAACTCAGGATATGTACTGAAAATCCATGGATCCGGAAAATATGATTGATAAACTTCTTAGCCAGCAGATTAGTGGAGTAGTGGGGGGTAAATCAGGCATGGGATACAAAATGAGGCATTTTGGAGAAACAATCCATGTCTACCCAAATTAACGGACAACCACTGGATAAGAGCAAGTCTGTAATAAAGTGCATGGCTGACACCCTCTGACACTGCCTCCCCTGCTGCACTCTCTTATAGCGGATTTCATTTCACCCACACCCCACGCCCTGGCTGCAAACATGGTGGAGGAGTTGGTCTGCTTCTGTCTGGAAACTGCTCCTACAGCCCAATTCCACTACCACCCTTAACTCTCACTTCATTTGAAGTACACTCTGTTCGCATCTACTCTCCCTCCAACCTGCAAGTAGCTGTCATCTACCGCCCCCCAGGCCCAGCCACCATCTTTCTTGACCATTTTAATACCTGGCTCCTACATTTTCTTTCTGCCGACATTCCCACTATCATCATGGGTGTCTTCAACATCCCTATCGACACTTGAAACTCAACCGCCTCCAAACTTCTGGCACTCGCTTCCTCCTTTGGCCTCTCCCAGTGGTCTTCCGCTCCCACCCACAGAGATGGTCATACTCTAGATCTGATCTTTACTCGCCTCTGTTCCTTATCTAACCTTTCTAATTCGCCACTCCCCCTATCTGACCACAACTTACTCATCTTCTCTTCTCTGGTCTCTTCTGCTGCTCCTCCGGTCCACACACTAGCACACCCCTGCAGGAACCTTAAACATCTCGACTTTCACCTACTTTCGGAATCTCTTTCACCTCTCTCCAACATTCATTCCCTCAAAGACCCCGATGCTGCCACCACTCTGTATAACACCACAATAGCTACAGCCCTGGACTCTGTTGCCCCCCTCACACTCCACAAATCCTGGAAAATCAACAGACAACCCTGGCACACAGACCTGACCAAGAAACTCAGACAAGCTTCCAGAGCTGCTGAGCGGCAATGGAAGAAATCCCATTCAAAGGATCACTTCACCACATACAAGCAATCCCTCCTCATTTTCAAATCATCACTCTCTGACGCAAAACAGGCCTACTTCTCATCTCTAATATCCCACAACCCCAAACAACTGTTCAACACTTTTAACTCTCTTCTCCGTCCACCGGCGCCCCCACCTTCACCCCTTATCTCAGCAGAGGACTTTGCCACATACTTCAAACAAAAGATCGTCAACATCAGAGAAGGCTTCAGTGCACAGTCCCCTCAGCCCCTCTACATAACTGCTCAGTACTCTTCCACCAAAACCTGCTTCTCCACAATTACAGAAGAATACCTTTCCACCCTACTCTCCAGATCACATCTCACCATCTGCGCACTTGACCCAATCCCATCCCACCTCATTCCCAACCTCTCCTCAGTGTTCATCCCAGCCCTAACTCATCACTTCAACCTATCACTGACCTCTGGTGTCTTCCCCTCTGGTTTTAAACACGCTACAATTAAACCCATCCTTAAAAAACTCTCACTCGACCCATCTTCTCTGTCCAGCTATCGCCCCATATCACTTCTGCCATATGCCTCAAAGCTACTTGAGCAACATGTCCATTCAGAACTGTCCTCTCATCTCTCCTCCTGCTCATTCTTTGACCAACTACAGTCAGGCTTCCGACCCCACCACTCGACTGAAACTGCCCTTACAAAAGTCACCAACGATCTGCTAGCAGCCAAAACCAAAAAACATTACTCTGTTCTCCTCCTCCTTGACCTGTCCTCTGCCTTTGACACCGTCGACCACTCCCTTCTACTACAAACTCTCTCGTCTCTTGGCATCACTGACCTGGCCCTCTCATGAATTGCATCATACCTCACAGACCGGACATTTAGCGTCTGCCACTCTCACGCCACCTCCTCCTCTCATTCCCTCTCTGTTGGTGTCCCACAAGGCTCAGTCCTAGGTCCCCTGCTCTTCTCTATCTATACCTTTGGCCTGGGACAGCTCATAGAGTCCCATGGCTTTCAGTATCACTTTTATGCTGATGACACACAAATCTACCTCTCTGGTCCAGACATCGCCACCTTACTTGCCTATCTTCAATATCCTATTTCTTTTCCTCACGCTTTCTAAAACTTAACATGGATAAAACAGAATTTATCATCTTTCCACCATCTTGCACAGCCCTCCCAACAGACCTATCTATCACCATCAACGACTGCACACTCTCCCCCGTTAAACAGGTCCGCTGCCTTGGAGTGACCTTGGATTCTGCACTCTCCTTCAGACCACACATCCAAGCCCTTTCCACCACCTGCCGCCTCCAACTCAAAAATATCTCCCGTATCCGTGCGTTCCTCAACTATGAGTCTGCCAAAGTACTAATACATGCCCTCATCATCTCCCGCCTAGACTACTGCAATATTCTCCTCTGTGGCCTTCCATCTAGCACCCTAGCCCCCCTCCAATCTATCCTCAACTCTGCTGCCCGACTAATCCACCTCTCACCCTGTTACTCCTCTGCCTCTCCCCTTTGCCAATCCCTTCACTGGCTCCCCATTCCCCAGAGAATTCAGTTTAAAATACTAACAAATACATACAAGGCCGTCCACAACCTGTCCCCTCCCTACATCTCAGAACTACTCTCCCGATACATCCCCACACGTAATCTCCGATCCTCACAAGACCTCCTTCTCTCCTCCACTCTTATCAACTCTTCACACAATCGCCTCCAGGATTTCTCCCGCGCAGCCCCAATACTCTGGAACTCTGTACCCCAACATATCAGACTCTCACCTACAGTGGAATCCTTCAAAAGAAATCTGAAAACCCACCTCTTCAGACAAGCCTACAACCTGTGACCCTGCTGCTGCTACACTGCCATGACCAGCTTTACCCTCACCTACTGTGACCTCCCATACCGCATAGATTGTAAGCCTTCACGGGCAGGGCCCTCTCTCCTTCTGTACCAGTCTGTAACTTGTTTGTCCTAGAGCAATTGTCTAGACTATGTATGTAAACCCCTTTTAACATGTACAGCGCTGTGGAATGAATGGCGCTTTAATAATAAATAATAATAATAATAATGGCTATGTGTTGCTTGGGAATAGGCAATAGACAAAGAAGAAGCCGGTTTTACTTTCAATCCTGTTCTAGGCGTATGTGGTGCTTGCACAAACATAATTCCAGACATCCTCCATCATGGACGGCCGCCAGAAATACCAAGAAATTAAAGTAGGTCTTACATTGATCGGGGTGACCACCTACTTTGGAACGATGTACCCAGGACAGAACCAATTTTCTTTTGGGTGCAGGTACAAATGTATTACCGGGGGGATGTCTCTCACCTGTACAGGAGCCACTGTTAGAATTTTGACAGGATCGATGAGGTATTGCTTTTTGTGCTGCTGACCTGTAGGGTTAAAGGATCTCAACATTTTTATCTGCACAATGGAAATGAAGAAGAAAATCAAATCGGGCAAAGAACAAGGACCATCAGGATTGTCGAGGATTAAAGGGGTTGTCTCCTGATGGACAATGGGGACATGTTGCAAGGATATGCCATCATTGTCTTATAGGTGTGGGTCCCACTGCTAGGACCCGCACTTATATCCAAAACGGAGCCCCATGCAGCCGCCCTCCATTCATTTTCTATGGGGCTCGGCTATTTCTGTCAAGCTCAGAAGTGAAGAACTGAATGGGAGCTGTGGCCAGTCATGTGTGGTGTGCTCCCATTCTCTTCTATGGGGAGCCAGCTTGTTGGGGGCCGGACAGGAGTCCTCCAGCCACCACCTTGCGGGGCTCCATTTTCAATATAGGTGCTGGGAACTTCACCTATAAGACATCCTAGCGATATGCCCCCATCGTCTATGATGAGACAACCCCTTTAAGCCACTGTGCTGTCAGGTAGGTCAAATTTTTGTGATCCTTATAGATCACTACAGGATGAGTAGCTTCCTCCATCATCCAACAGGTAACACCATTCCCCCAGAGCCATTTTGATGGCCACTAATTCTTGATCTCTTATGGAGGAAGAGTCTACTTCAAGAAAGAATTGCTTGGTAGCAACAGGCGATGAAGGACTGGAGCCGAATTGAAGACCTACTTCAGGGTCTGGAAGGCAGATTCTGGAGTCCACTTCTTAGCATTGGCTCCCTTTTCGAGTCAACTCAGAAATGGGTGCACTAACGGTGGAAAACTGAAGTATGAACTGAATATAGTCTTCTGAAATCTAGAAAATGCTGGATAGTATGCAATGAGTGAGGCCACTTCACCATGGCAACCAACTTCTTGGATTCCATTAGTAAGCCTTGTTCAGAAATTATGTAGAGAGGGAAGATTTCTCAAAACAAATCTTAGCACCAACTTGGCATACAATAAATTTCTTCTTAACCACTGCAGAACTGTACGAACATGAAAACGATGAGCACACAGGTCAGGAGAAAATATTAGAATGTCATCTAAATATACCACTACACACACATACAGAAGATCTGGGTGCGTTACTCAGTCCAAAGGGCACGACTCGTATTCGTAATGCCCACCACGAGTGTTGAAAACGGTCTTCCACTAGTCACTTTCGCGTATCTGGATCAGATTATAGACACCAAGCAGATTGAGTTTAGTGATGATTTTTAACTCCTTGCAGACGATCAAACAGCTCTTGAATTAGGGGTAGTGGATACTTATTCCTGACTATTATTTTGTTTAAGGCCTGGCAATCGATGCAAGAACACAGGGACCGGTAATCGATGCTAGAGCACAGGGACCGATCTTTCTTTTTCACAGAGAAGAAGCCGGCTCCTGCTGGATTTGCAAATAAAACCTCTGTCCAGATTTTCTGTAAAGGGATTGTCTGGCCTCATACATTGGCAGTATATTGCAAGGATACGGCACCAATGTCTGATAGGTGCGGGTCCCACCTCTGGTGAGCGAGCTGCTCAGCTATTTTGGGCCCTCCCATAAACATGAATGGAGGATGGCCGCGCGTGTGCAGTCTTCTCTGTTTCACTTTGTGGTCTCTGTTCTACAGATAGCTGCAGGTCCCTAATGATATGCCACCAATGTATGAGGTGAGACAAGCAGCCAAGCCGTGATAAAAAATGCCAAAATCTGAGTCTCAGGAGGAGATGGTGAAAGTGGTCTTTAGAACTTGAGTGCCAGTCAAAGGGGTCTTCTTTCATGAGCCACCTCCTTGGATTACTCCTGGAACTGCAGATGAATATGAGTGGTCAGCAAAATCAAAGCATCCAGAGTAGAAGGAATGTCATGACCTGCCAATTCGTCATTGTTTTGGCCTGCCAGTCGTTCCCATAATGCCACCACCAGAGCTTCCTTATTCCAACCCAGGTCCAAGGCCGCGGGTTGGAACTGGATGCTATATTGACCCACCTAAAGATTGCCCTGACGTAGCCGTAGTAAGGAGAAGGCAGCAGAAATACAAAACATTTTTTTAAAAAGTCTTAAAGAACTTACTCAGATTATTAGTGACCGGATCTCTCTCCCACAGTGGGTTTATTCAGGCCAGTACCTCTCCAGAGACATCACAAACACAACTTTGCTTTCGAAAATTGGTGAGACAGCATTTCGAAATGCAGGGTGAACTGGTACATAAACCCACGCTATTTCTTGGGATCCTCATTATTACGTGGAGTAGAAACAGGGACCAGACCCTTCCATGGAGACAGCCTGTGATTTTCATAAAGATGCTGCAGCTGATGCAGAGGGCTGCGGTAGTCGTCAAGGTATTCAGACTGGCATATGCTTTAAAAGGGGTTCTCCGGGAATTAAGAGAATGAAAATACTTAAATATTACTTTATTATAAATATATTCCCAAATACCTTATATTAGTTATAATGGCTCATTTTGTCTAGAGAGCAATGATTAGAAAAAACAAAATGGCCGCCGTCCTATTAGTACACACAAAACCTGTCCTAATCACACAGTAGGAGAAGTTACTTCACAAACTGAAGTAAAAAAACTGCCTCATCCTCCTCTCTGCTCTGCTTGTCAGGGATTATTATCCTGAATACAGTTTAATATGATATTTAGCTGAATCTTTGTGGAAATGGAGTTCATGAGGAGACATGAAGTACAGAAGGAATGGACAGGACAGACTGTGATAATGGAGACTGCACACAAGTGCTGCTGCTCATTACCCACGTCCCCACCTCCTCTCATGTCTTCTCATCTCCATTCCCCCAGAGATTCACCTGTATTCAGACCCATAATCCCTGACAAGCAGAGAGGAGGATGAGGCAGCTCTTTACCTCAGTGAATTAACTTGTCCTGCTGTGTGATTAGGACAGGTTTTGTGTGTACTAATAGGACAGCGGCCATTTTGTTTCTCCTAATCATTGCTCCCTAGACAAAACGATCCATTATAACTAATGTAAGGTATTTGGGAATATATTTATAATGAAGTAATATTTAAGTATTTTCATTTTCTTAATTCCCAGAGAACCCCTTTAAGTGTGACAGTATTTTCTCTTTGCTGTTCACACTGCTCAGCCATGACTTAAAATAATTCTGAGAGGCCTTTTCGGATCAAGTCATGGCCTGAGCTTACTGTAACGGACAGTGGGTATGGACACACTGTGCCAACTAACCAGTTTATCTTGGGCGAAACCTAAGGGCATTCTCATGGCTGTTCCTTGGTATTCACCCTTTAACACCTGTACAGGGATCTGGACTTTACTGCAGGGAAGTGAAACCTAAGGGCATTCTCCTGGCTGTTCCTTGGTATTCACCCTTTAACACCTGTACAGGGATCTGGACTTTACTGCAGGGAAGCGAAACCTAATGGCATTCTCCGGGCTGTTCCTTGGTATTCACCCTTTAACACCTGTACAGGGATCTGGACTTCACTGCAGGGAACCAACCACTACCTCCTGGGGTAGTCCTGGTGTAGTTGGCTGCTGACCCATAAGGGGCCAGAGACACCAGTGCGAAGCACCAATGGATCACACAAAAGGCATAGTATGAATACAGTCTAAAGTCAGAGCAGAATTGGTAGACAGGCTAGGAATGGTACTCTGGTCGTCAGACAAGAAATCACATCTTCGCTGGTTAATAGTAGAAAACATTAAGGTTCAGGAAAGGAGGCGGAACCACCAGCCCAGCTAAACAGGAAGGCTGATCAGCACCTTAATAAGCAGCTGGACAGAGAGTAGGAGGAAAGGATAAACTCCAGCAGCTCTGTAAAGAAGGTCTCTGAGCACAAGTCCCAATACGCACAGGATCAGTGAAAAAAGCAGAACAGCGGTGGACACATACCACCAGCCTAACAGAAACAGCCTAGAAGCTGAACGCAGATCAAGTTTAACCCTTGCAGTCCGGCAGCATGAGGTGAGGTTCAATGAAGAATGTCCCTAGGTTGCTAGCCCAGGGTATAGAAGAACAAGAAGTTGTGCAAGTGAGGATGTGGGCCCCACAGAGCCCTGATCTCAACATCATCCAGTCTGTCTGGGATTACATGAAGAGACAGACTGATTTGAGCAAGCCTACATCTACAGAAGATCTGTGGTTAGTTCTACAATATGTATAGAACAATCTCCCTGACGAGTTCCTTCAAAAATGTACCTAGAAGAAATTAGGCTGATTTGAAGGCAAAAGACGGTCACACCAATTTAGATTTCTGTTTTGTTAATTTGCTTTATTTTTTTTATCAATTAACAAAACGTAAACTAATAAATCTTTCATTTTTGAAAACATTCTTACTGTGCAGCGTTCCTTCCACACCTGCCCAAAACCTTTTCATGGAGTTTTTATCAGTGGTTGATAGCATTGTATGTATAAGTGTATATACAGTGAAAGCTGTCAGTCACTGATAACACCTCCCTGTGCACAATAAAACCAGAAAGAGCAGAGATATAAATGTATAAATTACAAGTTCTACCGAATCTTCTCAGTACTGAATCTGCTCAGCTCCTTCTGCTCTATAAAAAACAGCCTGCAGATTGCACTGCATTTTTGTGGTGACAGGTCCTCTCTAAACATCAATAAAAACTATTTTTAAAAACAATTTTGTAAATTTTTGAGATTTTTTAAAGAAGTAAATGCAAACTATAGAAACATATTTTAACAACGAAAGCACAAGAATAATTATCAAACTTAGGGTTATTTAGTTTAGGAAAAAAGACGACTGAGGGGAGATCTAATAACTATGTATAAATATATCAGGGGTCAGTACAGAGATCTCTCCCATCATCTATTTATCCCCAGGACTGTGACTGTGACGAGGGGACATCCTCTGCGTCTGGAGGAAAGAAGGTTTGTACACAAACATAGAAGAGGATTCTTTATGGTAAGAGCAGTGAGACTATGGAACTCTCTGCCTGAGGAGGTTCACTAAAAGAGTTCAGGAGGGGCCTGGATGTATTTCTGGAGGGTAATAATATTACAGGTTATAGTTACTAGAGAGGGGTCGTTGATCCAGGGAGTTATTCTGATACCTGATTGGAAAGGAATTGTTCCCCTAAAATAAGTAAAATTGGCTTCTACCCCATGGTTTTTTTGCCTTCTTCTCAATCAACTTTGCAAGATAACAGGCCGAACTGGATAGACGGAGGGGTTTTTTTTAGCCTTAAAAAGGTTGTTACCCAATATAAAAAATATAAGGATTATTTACTGTAGATGCACAAAACAGTTACAGAATTATCTCCTGATATAGTCAGACATATTAGATTTCCAAATTCTGGCCTGTTCCTTAAGGGGTTAAAGGGGTAATCCGAGCCTAGAAATGCCCCCCGTATGCCCCACACACTGATTCTACTCTGCGGGGACCAGAAGTGACGCGGGGCGCCAGTTAAGCAGAGTCAGTGTGAGGGGCCCAGGCATATGGGGGGGGGGGACATTTCCAGACTTGGATAACCCCTTTAATATTTAAGTAGATGTGATGTGTGGAAAAAACATTTCCCACATTGTGGACATAAAATATTTTTCTAAATTGTTTAATAGCCAACTAGAACTGACTATTGGCTAAAGCACTTCCCATGTACTGCACATCAGAATGGCTCTCATAATCTTGGCATAAAAATGGCTTCTCCCCTGTGTGAATTCTCTGATGGTTATCAAAATCAGATTTATGGTTAAAACATTTCCCGCATTCTGAACATGAAAATGGCTTCTCCCCTGTGTGAACTCTCTGATGTTTAACAAGATCGCCTTTCTGGTTGAAAGATTTCCCACATTCTGAACAGGAATATGGCTTCTCCCCTGTGTGAATTCTGTGATGCGTAACAAGACTTGATTTGCGGTTGAAAGATTTCCCACATTCTGAACATGAAAATGGCTTCTCCCCTGTGTGACTTCTTTGATGTGCAACAAGATTTGTCTTCTGGTAGAAAGACTTTCCACAATCTGAGCATGAAAATGGCTTCTTTCCTGTATGAATTCTCCGATGTCTTAAAAGAGCTGATTTATCGCTAAAACATTTTCCACATTCTAAACATGAAAACGGCTTCTCCCCTGTGTGAGTTCTCTGATGTGTAACAAGAGCTGATTTATCTATAAAACATTTTCCACATTCTGGGCATGAAAATGACTTCTCCCTTGTGTGAATTCTCTCATGTATAACAAGATGTGCTTTACGGTTAAAATGTTTTTTACATTCTGAACATGAAAATGGCTTCTCCCCTGTGTGAATTCTCAGGTGTGTAATAAGATCTGATTTATAGACAAAACGTTTCCCACATTCTGAACATAAATATGGCTTTTCCCCTGTGTGAAATTTCTCATGTTTAACAAGGTTTGATTTATGGTTAAAACATTTTCCACATTCTGAACATGAATATGGCTTCTCCCCTGTGTGATTTCTTTCATGAGTAACAAGATTTGACTTATTGTTAAAACATTTTCCACACTGTGAACATGAAAAAGTGTTCTCCCCTGTGTAATGCGTTTGATGTTCACTCCTTCTGTGACTTTCATATTGCTTAACAGTCTGTGATGAGTCAAAAGATTGGTACCGATCCAGAAAATCAGATGAGAGATTTTTGCTGTGAAAGGCTGAGAGTACATCTGAGATGATGACATGCTCTTCATATGTATCCTCTGAGCTCCTGATACAGTCACCTGCCAAGAATAAAACAGATTTTTATTATTTTTAAATAATCCAACCTAAGGCTTCATTCACACGACCGTATTTTGTTTCCGTGTCCGTTCCGTTTTTTTTGCGGACCGTATGTGGAACCATTCATTTCAATGGGTCCGCAAAAAAAACGGAAGGTACTCCGTTTGCATTCCGTTTCCGTATGTCCGCATTTCCGTTCCGCAAAAAAGATAGAACATGTCCTATTCTTGTCCGTTGTGCTGACAAGGATAGGCATTGTTACAATGGATCCGCAAAAAAAATGGACACGGATGCCATACGGAACGTCATCCGTTTTTTTTGCGGATCCGCAATTTGCGGACCGCAAAACACATACGGTCGTGTGAATGAAGCCTTAAAGGGTTTCTGTCACCAATATTTAGCCTATTAAACAGGATGACATTTCCAATGTGCAAATGTCACCTGATGCTAAATATGTAACTGATTTTATTCCTAATGGTCCCGTTTTTGTGTAATTTCAACTTTTATAATATGTAAATTAGCCTCCTGGGGGGGTACCCCTGTACCTAGAGGCTCCGTTTCTCCACCTCGCAAAACGCCTCCTTTTTCCTGATTGACAGGGCCAGGCATCTCGCTCCATCTGCTGCCGGCCCTGTCTGCGATCCAAATCCTGCACCTGCGCCGAGCGTCCTTCGTTCGGCGTAGTCGGTGCAGGCACAGTGAGGAAGCCGGGAGCCTATGATCAGCTAAGAGAGACCATTAGCGTCATTAACTGGGACAATGTCCTCAAAAATAAAAATGCAGCCACAAAATGGGACATTTTTAAAAGCATCCTAAACTACCTTAATGGAATAAAAGGTTAAGGAACAAGAAGAAAACAATGTAGATAAATAAAAATGTAAAGGGAGCAATAAGTGACAAAAATAAAGCATTTCAATAGGTATTCCAATAGATAAACGTAGTCCCCTATCCACAGGATAGGTAATAACTATCAGATCGGTAGGGATTCTAACGCTGGGATCCCCACTAGATCACGAGAACGGGGGCCCTATAACCCCTGCAGGGCCCATGCTGCTACCCTAAAATGACCGGAGCAGCCGATTGCACATGCGTGCGACCACTCCGTTCATTTCTATGGGAGTTCTGGAGATAACAGGAAGGTAGCAATGAAATGAAAGAATAGAATATGTAAAAAACAGATAATAGCAGCCAAGCTGGAGACTGTAAGGCTCATTGCAAAAGAGAGTAAAATTACTTAAAAATGTTCTTCAGTTTATACCTGAAAGTGTTGGACCTTTACAGAGTGATGAGGGGGAAGTTGTAGAGAGAGAGATTAGGAGAAAGTGAATGTATTTAATAGTTTTTTCTCTACTGTATTCACTGAGGAAAATGGACTGTCGGATGAATTGCAGAGTGTCAAAGTTAAATCCTCATTAAAAGTGCCCTGTCTGACCCAGGAAAAAGTACAGCAGTGTCTTAAAAAGATTAAAAGAGACTAATCACTGGGTCCAGATGGCATACACCCCTGTATCCTAAGAGAATAAAGTAATGTTCTAGACAGGGCCTTATTTGTGATATTTAAGGACTCTATACTGACAGGGAGTGTTCCACAGGATTGGCACATAGCAAATGTGGTGCCGATATTCAAAAAGGTGTCACAAATGGAGCCTTGAAACTATAGGCCGGTAACATCTGTTGGGGGTAAACTGTTTGAAGGTTTTCTAAGAGTTTCTATCCTGAAGTATCTCATTAAAAATAAGCATATAACGCTTTATCTTCATAGCTTCATGAGGGATCGGTCCGGTCAAACTAATTTAATTAGTTTTAATGAGGAGGCAAGTTGCAGTGGAGTGTCTCTGGTCCAGCAGTTGTAAAGCACCCCGAACACATCAGTCTGAGTGAGTGTTTTGAGACTTGTTGGATGGGGTCAGGTTGAAGCGGATCTCTTGGTGAGCCTCAAATGAACTTTCATTTATGTCCTTGCAGTTCAAAGTGAGATCTGTCAGGAAAAAAAATATACTTTTTCCACTTTTTGACAGTTCGAACAATGTTTCTATGTCCACTACAACCTGTTCATGTGGCAGTTAAAAATGGCTCCATGACAGGTCGTCTAACCCTGCGGCCACATTCCAGTACACAGGGCATGGACATCGAACCCATGGGATGCCATTTCTCTCCTGATACCGTATCATCTCGTGGAGTTATATTCATATTTCTTCCACAGTGTACTTTCTGGAAAGCTTATGCTGCATTTGGCTCTTTATGCAGTTTCACGATTCTTAAAAGACTCAATTTCACCATGACTATACTCACTAATGTGCTGTCTGAAGTGTCTACAAAGGGGACTACTAGACAGCCGCCATCAGATATTTTGGGAGCCCATATAGTGAGATTGGTCAAAGCCCTGGAGGAAGATGGAGGATAGCGTTGAAGCTTTTAGCAAGAGGAAGTGAGCAGAACAACACAGCAAGTATCACTGACCACTGGGGATTGTTTCCTGTGATTACTTCCTTACTCCAGGACATTGTGAGATCTTTACTGACAGAGAGCTGCTAATGATCAGTGGTGGATCTCTCCATTTCACTTATTTAGCCTTCTCTGGTGGTGGCTCTTCCACAAAAATTCTGAAGTGTAATTAAATCCTCTCGGTACTGCTGAAAGAGGGTTCATAGAAGTTACAACCTTCTGATCAATAGTGCAGGACCTCATGTAGTGGTAAGAATTGTGTGCTAGTAAAGGGAACCTGTCAGAATATACAGTGCCTTACGAAAGTATTCGGCCCCCTGGAACTTTTCAACCTTTTGCCACATTTCAGGCTTCAAGCAAAAAGATATAACATTTTACATTTTTGGTGAAGAATCAACAACAAGTGGGTCACAATTGTGAAGTGGAACGAAATTTATTGGATCATTTAAACTTTTTTGTAATAATAAAACTGAAAAGTGGGGCTTGCAAAATTATTCGGCCCATTTACTTTCAGTCCAGAAGTTGATCTCTGATCTCTGAATGATCCAATGTTGTCCTAAATGACTGATGAAGAGAAATAGAATCCACCTGTGTGTAATCAAGTCTCCGTATAAATGCACCTGCTCTGTGATAGTCTCAGGGTTCTGCATCATGAAGACCAAGGAACACACCAGGCAGGTCCGTGATACTGTTGTGGAGAAGTTTAAAGCCGGATTTGGATACCAAAAGATTTCCCAAGCTTTAAACATCCCAAGGAGAACTGTGCAAGCGTCATATTGAAATGGAAGGAGTATCAGACCACTGCAAATCTACCAAGACCCGGCCGTCCCTCTAAACTTTCATCTCAAACAAGGAGAAGACTGATCAGAGATGCAGCCAAGAGGCCCATGATCACTCTGGATGAACTGCAGAGATCTACAGCTGAGGTGGGAGAGTCTGTCCATAGGACAACAATCAGTCCAACACTGGCCTTTATGGAAGAGTGGCAAGAAGAAAGCCATTTCTCAAAGATATCCATAAAAAGTCTGGTTTACAGTTTGCCACAAGCCCCTGGGAGACACCAAACATGTGGAAGAAGGGGCTCTGCTCAGATGAAACCAAAATCCAACTTTTTGGAAACAATGCAAAACGATATGTTTGGCGTAAAAGCAACACAGCTCGTCCCCCTGAACACACCATCCCCACTGTCAGACATGGTGGGGGCAGCATCATGGTTTGGGCCTGCTTTTCATCAGCAGGGACAGGGAAGATGGTTAAAATTGATGGGAAGATGGATGGAGCCAAATACAGGACCATTCTGGATGAAAACCTGTTGGAGTCTGCAAAAGACCTGAGACTAGGACGGAGATTTATCTTCCAACAAGACAATGATCCCAAACATAAAGCAAAATCTACAACGGAATGGTTCAAAAATAAAGGTCTCCAGGTCTTAGAATGGCCGAGTCACAGTCCAGACCTGAATCCAATTGAGAATATGTGGAAAGAGCTGAAAACTGCTGTTCACAAACGTCTCCATCCAACCTCAAAGAGCTCGAGCTGTTTTGCAAGGAAGAACGGGCAAGAATTTCAGTCTCTAGATGTGCAAAACTGATAGAGACATACCCCAAGAGACCGCAGCTGTAATCGCAGCAAAAGGTGGAGCAACAAAGTATTAATGCAAGGGGGATGAATAATTTTGCACGCCCCACTTTTCAGTTTTATTATTACAAAAAAAGTTTAAATGATCCAATAAATTTCGTTCCACTTCACAATTGTGACCCACTTGTTGTTGATTCTTCACCAAAAATGTAAAATGTTCTATCTTTTTGTTTGAAGCCCGAAATGTGGCAAAAGGTTGAAAAGTTCCAGGGGGCTGAATACTTTCGCAAGGCACTGTATGTGCCCCCCACACTGCCACCAGTATCTGACAGTGGAATGAGGAATCAGTATCCAGTGAAGAAGAAGAATCTGTGAGACTTCTCTGCTTTATTTAGTGGTCACTACTCACCTGGGCGGTTATCTGTAGGAATGTCCTCTGTACTCTGCTCATCACCCCTCACATCTGTCTCTGTAACATATATAATGTTCAGCTCTTCACCCGGATTCACAATCTGTGAAAGAAATATTGTAGAAGTCATCAGACGGATGGAGAAGTTGTTTGAAACGTTTTATGTGATAAGAAAGATCAGTAATTAGCAGGACAACCAGTGATAAGATGACAGCAGTTTAAATCCAACCTCTTGGTTCCTTATTCCAACCATCAGTCTCCATAATCAGAAAATTGTGAGAAGATCCAGACAACATGTAATGTCTATGGTCAGCTGTAATCCTGCCATCTCCAACTTTCTCATTATACAAGGATAAAACATATAATACTGGTGGATAAAACAAGACTGAACACAAGATCTTCACAGCCTTCTATAGATCATAGGGGACATTTCATGAGACCTTATCTCCGTCTACCTGATCATCCTGTGGGACATTGTGATGTTCTTCTGAACCATCCTGTGGAAGAAGAGGACTGGGACATCTCTCCGGTGTTCTTCTCTCTTCCTTAACTGTAGGAAACACATCCAGTGACTGAATTCATTCCTTACATACAGATAATGAGAGGACGTGTGGATTTAGTCATGTCTATTACCTGGTGATGTGAGGGGCCGGTGATCCTCCATCATGATGTCCTTGTACAGATCTTTGTGTCCTTCTAAATACTCCCACTCCTCCATGGAGAAATAGACGGTGACATCCTGACACCTTATAGGAACCTGACAACACAATGATACAGTCATCACCCAGATCCCTTCATAACGTTCCTGTATAATGTCCCAGCATTCCCAGCAGTGTCACCTCTCCAGTCAGCAGCTCAATCATCTTGTTGGTGAGTTCTAGGATCTTCTCTCTATTGATTTCCTCATGTATCCGGGGGTGAAGTGGAGGCCCTGTGATTGGGCTCAGGGTTCTTCCCCATCCTTCAGACACAGGGTCCTGACAGCGCTCACTAGAGGTCTTCTTCACTACTGTGTAGTCCTGGTTATGGAGAGACACAGTAATAAATATCACTCCATACATCTCCAGAGTCCCTCACCTCTCCAGTCATGTCCATCTGTTAGTAACATAGATAAGATGATGTAATGTGACATCATCAGAATCTCTCACCTCTCCAGTAAGCCGGAAGAGGATCTCTAGGGTGAGATTTATTATACTCTCCGCCATCTTGTCCCTGTCCCTATCCATCCTTGATGGGTCAATCAGGAGAAGGATCTTATATAGAAGATCTCCACTGAGCGGATCCTATATTGTAGGAACCTGAATGGAAAGAAGATGAGTAGATGTAAAATCCTTAAAAAATCCCATGTAAAATACAATTACTGGAGATAATAAGAGGAGACATCGGAGGAGATAATGAAGTGTAGCTGATGAATATCTAGTGAAGGCAGTTCCTCCATGTTTCAGGACTTCACATATTACCACTATAGTCAATTATAGATAGCAGCGGTGATGTCATTATAAAGCTTTAATTTGGTAGATGATGTCATAGAAGTGGAGCTCACCACCGGTCTATATCCAGTGAGTAAAGCTGGTGGTGGTCACTGTGTAAACAGATCACCAATGCTCCATTACTGCTGGAAAGAACCTAAGGAAGGGAGTGTCTGGCCCAGAGAGAGAGCGGATCCAGGGAAGAGAGGTGGTAGTGAAGGGGTTAATTGCACCTCTGCCCCAGTAATCATGACATGCAATGGGGGTGACTGTACACATACCTCCACCTGCACCGCTGGACTCTGCATGTATGGGACAGGGTAGAGACTAGTAGGCTAAAGGACCTTTCATGATGTAATGACCATGTGATCATGTGTGGGAGGAGTCAGGCTCCAGTCTGTGTTGGAGGAGGTAAAGGACCTGTGATGATGTCATGACCATGTGTGGGAGGAGTCAGGGTCCAGGCCGTGTTTCCTCAGGAGCAGTTTATAGTGATGTGTGCTCTTCTTGAGCCGGAGACAAACACGTTGGTACTGCTCTACACAGCTGTGCACTGCACATTATACACACAGCACTGCACTGTACATTATACAAATGGTGAACCCCAGAAATAGATTTATTTTCATACAGAAGAAATTCAAAACTTCTAAGGTTCTGTTCTCTAGACCAGAGGGACAAGAACTTGGGAAAAGATGTACTGGGACAACCTTGGAGCTTTCATCCAGCATATACGTTCCAGCCTCTTCCCATAATTCTCTGGGTTCTAAGAAACTTTCATGAGTAAAGAGTAAGGGCCGTTGTAATTGTACCAGTATTTGATTTCCCTTCTTATCATCAATGGCCTTGGAAAGTCCATGGATTCTTTCTTGGTCAAAAGATCTTCTGTCTCAAGGCTCAATTCTTCATCTATAGATGGAAAGTCTACATCTTGTGTCCTGGATCCTGAGAAGTTAATGTTAAGGTCTAAAGTCTTTTCAGATAAAGTAATTGACTTCATCGTTGCAAACAGAAAACCAGTACCTTCCAAAATTTATATTAAGATCTGGAAGAATTTTCTTTTGTGGTGGAGAGACTCTAAGGCGGTCGAGGACAAGCTGCGTGTAAGTGCTCTTCTTAAAGGGTTTATTGAGGGCATCAGACCGAGAGCCCTAGGAGGTCAAATATCTGCACTCCGTGCTTTTCATAATATAAAAAATAGCTGAACATCCCTGGGTAATGAGGTCTTTTATAGTAACAGATGAGACCTAGACTCAGGGTTTCCATCCCTCTTAGGATTATCTGAATTAGAAGCAGTTGGAACCCAACCGATCTAATAAATATCTGGGTAACTTAGAACAGATGAGTCATAGAGTCAATTTTCGTTGCTAAACTGGCTGTGGTAACTTAAAGTGGTATTCCTGTTACCATAAATATAAAGTATGTTTTAGACTAATTCATCATCAATCATTACCTAATATAATGTCAATTTCACATATTTACTGTTCTGCACATATTTAAGATTTAGTACTTTTCTTCCTCTGCTACCCACTGTGTTCCTCATGAGTTACCATGGCACCGACCTGTAGTTCTGAGCCTTTGTCAGGTTAGGCATGCTCAGTGTGTTGCTATCAATTCTCTAGCTAAATGTCAGTGTGCTGCAGCTTACTGAGTAGAGGGGGCATGTCTGCACTGTGATATCAGGCAGCCAATCAGTAATCATCAACACTCATGAACAAGCAGAAACTCATAGCAGGAAAGCTAGGCATTGTGGGGATTGTAGATTTGTGAGGGAAGATCAGGATCCTTGATGCTCTCAGTGTGTTCCAGGCTCACAGAGGAGCTAGACAAATGGATTGCAAGGTAAAATGAAGCTCTGGTTATATGTATAGGTATGGGTTCTGGTTATATTTATAGGTATGGGCTCTGGTTATATGTACAGGTATGGGCTCTGGTTATATGTACAGGTATGGGCTCTGGTTATATGTACAGGTATGGGTTCTGGTTATATTTATAGGTATGGGCTCTGGTTATATGTACAGGTATGGGCTCTGGTTATATGTACAGGTATGGGCTCTGGTTATATGTACAGGTATGGGTTCTGGTTATATGTACAGGTATGGGTTCTGGTTATATGTACAGGTATGGGTTCTGGTTATATGTACAGGTATGGGCTCTGGTTATATGTACAGGTATGGGCTCTGGTTATATGTACAGGTATGGGCTCTGCTTATATGTACAGGTATGGGCTCTGGTTATATGTACAGGTATGGGTTCTGGTTGTATGTACAGGTATGGGTTCTGGTTGTATGTACAGGTATGGGTTCTGGTTATATGTACAGGTATGGGCTCTGGTTATATGTACAGGTATGGGCTCTGGTTATATGTACAGGTATGGGTTCTGGTTATATGTATAGGTATGGGTTCTGGTTATATGTATAGGTATGGGTTCTGGTTATATGTATAGGTATGGGTTCTGGTTATATGTATAGGTATGGGTTCTGGTTACATGTACAGGTATGGGTTCTGGTTATATGTACAGGTATGGGTTCTGGTTATATGTACAGGTATGGGTTCTGGTTATAGGTAGGGGTTCTGGTTGGGTCACAGCTTGCAGCCTTAATGCAATTTATCAGAAATTAAGTTACATTATCGGAATACCCCTTTAACATAGCAGAGTCACTGAGGACTCATAACAGAGCTGAATCGGAAACATGGCAAACTGTCAGTGGAATGGACATTGTGAGCGGTGATAGATGACTGGACTGCAAACATAGTGAATTTTTCTGGTATGTGAAGATGGTCACTTGGTGATGAGCAACTTCAGGTGTCTTCAATCTTTCAGGAACAACTTGATTGTCATCAGTTCACTGTCTTCTTCTCTGCTAAAAAAATACTTTAGAGAAGAAAGGGTAGAATAAACATCAAATTCCATAACGGAGGGCTTAGTGGTGTCAGGAAATCTAGAAAGGTGGCTTCAGCTTGAGGAGTCCAGTTCTTAAGGTTTCTTGGTTAGCACATTACAAGGTATGACAAGAGAAAAGAGGTGGTGAATAGAGATGAGCGAATCGAAGCTGACAAAGTGGAATTCAATCCAAATTTAAGGATTTATTCGATTCACACCAAATCCAAATTTCCTGATGCTTCGTGGTAACGAATCACAGTTTTTTTTTCCTAAAATGGCTGCTGGACATGGAGCAAGGACCTGTGGGAACGAGAGATCACCCACAATGCCATGCATGCAGCCAATCAGCAGCCAGCCAGTCCTGTGATGTCAGAGTCCTATAAATAGCCTCAGCCATCTTGGATTCTGCCATTCTCTCGTGAACTTAGTGCAGGGAGAGACACTTGTAGGCAATAGGGACAGTGTTAGGAAAGACTTTCAAACTTATATATTTGTCAATAGAAGTTCAGGGAAAGGATAGGGAGGAAAGTATTGAAGCAGAACAGGATTCAGTAGGGGTGTTTATTGCCTGGGTAATAGGAACAATCTGGGGTTCAAAATTTCCATGATACAGCTGCTCATTTCAGGTCTGCAATAGATCATACCTCTGTAATTCCAATTATTGGGGTCTTATTAGCCCTTGTGCGCCACAGTTACATGTACTAAAGCCTTTTTTGGTGTATTAGTGGGGGGAAAAAAGAAAGGGCTTATTAGCCATTGTGTGGTATAGTTGGAAAATAAGAGTCCTTTGTAGTGTTTATTAGTGGCAAAAAAAGTTTTATTCGGCGTACAGTGCCGTAGCTACATTTAGTAAAGCCTTTTTTTGTTGTTTATTAGTGGTGAAAAAAAAGAAAGGGCTTATTAGCTGTTGTGTGGTGAAGTGGGAAAATTAAAGCCCTTTGTAACAGTATGTCAGGCAGAGAAGTGACAGGCCCTGCACAGGGGAGTGGCAGAGCCCTAAATGTTTCTGGCGCAGGCACAGGTCGCAGCTAAGGGGGCGTGGCAGCAGGGGTCACTTTGAGAAGCCTGAACTCCTGGTGTCATCTAGCGGTCGTGTCTTGACCAGCAACCCAGCGGTTCTTGAATGTTTGACTCGGTCTTCGACTTCGCCGCAAATGACATCAGGCCCTCCCAGCCAAGAGTCAGTGGGTTCGTCAGACACAACCTTTTGTTGGCATGGCCCAGGTGTAGGTCCTGTGCCCTCACTTGTCCCAACCTGCTTCTGTTCCCTCAGCCAGAGAAGTAGTATATGCTATGGGCTCAACTCCACTATACAGCGAGGACGAACTACTAGAGGATAGTCAGCAGCTACTGGCCAGCCAAAATGTGGAGGAGATATCCACAGTTTCCTCCATTAGGCGGGAAAGTGGTGATGAGGAGAGTGGCATTGGAGCTACGGTTGCACTCGGCCAGGCTCCTGACCCAGAGACCATTGAGGAGGACATCAGTACTTGATGATGATGTAACTGATCACACTTGGGAGCTGGGTGAATTAGGGGCTTCATCATCATCAGGAGAAGAGGGTGGCAGCTTGCCCATGAGGCAGCGGCAGAGCCAGCAAGTCGCTAGCATGGCCAGGGGTCAGCAGGGTTGCAGCAGTGGGAGGTTGTGAGCCAAACTTGCCCGGGGGTAGACCACCCACTTTGCAGGAGCCTACCGGGCCAGAAAGTAGTCGTGCAGGAGTTAGCGGAGACAGCGTCAATAGCAGTCAGTCAGTGCGGAGTATTGGGGTAAAATCATCTACTCGGTGGTGTGGCAGTTTTTTGTTAAGCCGCTGGGTGAGGTGAACATGGCCATTTATAGAATCTGTGGGCAGAAGGTGAAGCGTGGCCAGGTTGCCACTTCAGCCACTCGTACACCACCAAGTACATAGTAACATAGTTTATAAGGCCAAAAAAAGACATCTGTCCATCCAGTTCGGCCTGTTGTCCATCCAGTTCAGCCTCCATCCTTCTTGAGCTGCAGTGGCAGAACGGCATCCCCAACATAGGCTGATATATGACATTTCCACCCATTGGAATTCCATCCTCCATATGTTGGACCGACTGTACAAAAAGAGAAAGGCCATAAACGATTTCTTGATGATCCAAGTGGACAGAGGTGCTCCCCTGTGTAACTTCGATGTCAGCCAGTGGCAGCCCATGCGTGACACCTGCTGTTTGCTCATGCCCTTTGAGGAGGCCACTTTTTTTGTCAGTTGACAGGACTATGGGATGAACAACATCTTTCCACTCATTCATATCTTGGAAAAGATGCTGTTAAATCTGGCTGGTCAGGGGACAGGAGATGTGGCGACTACATCTCACGGCCACATGAGCCCTGTGGTGGCTGAACTGAAGGAGGAGGAGGACATTGGAGCACAAAGAATGCCTAGAGAAATGGGTAGTTTCTCTACCCAGGTGACAGGAGAGGAGGAGTAGAAGCAGGAGCAGCCAGAGCAGCTACAGGGTTATGAGGAAGACGAGGCAGAGGATCCAGACACACCAAGGCAGTATGCAGCGGAGATGGAGGCAGGGAGTCCCTCCAGGTCACTTACGCTAATGGCCCAATGCATGCTCACTTGCTTATGTAGTGACAGCCGAATTGTCACCATTCGGCAGAGGGATGACTACTGGCTCTCCACCATGTTAGACCCTCGCGACCAGTCCAAAATTACACCTGCCAAGAGGGAGGACAAACTGAACTACTATAGAGACATCATATGTAGTCAGTTGGCCACTGCCTATCTGCGCCATCGTCCATCCTCTCGCAGATCGGACCGGGGGGCCCTCTGTGCTCATGTTCCACTGCCATGGCTGCTGGGGTTGGGGCGGGTGCCAGGAGCAGTACCAGCTCCATCAGCAGCAGCCTGAGTCTAGAGTCGCTGATGACTAGCTTTCTTCACCCGCATAGTGAGTTTGCCCTGAAAAAAGTGTTCTGCCTGGCTAGTAGTGTGGCATCAGAGCGGGTGTTTAGTGCGGTGGGGGCCATCGTTACCCCAAGGAGGACTCACCTGTCCACCCAAAATGTGGAGAGACTGACCTTTGTCAAGATGAATCAGGCGTGGATCAGCCAGGATTTCCACCCACCAATGTCTGATGCATCAGATTAGGTCATCCATGCTGCCTCACCCAAACCTTGACAAAAGAGACCAGTTTCTTCTGGCTACCTGCCTCAGCCACTATTCTGATGCTGCCACCTACCTGATGCTAAGTGCTCCTTTTTACACCCACCATGGTCAGCGGGTACTGTTATTGCCACCCACCTCCCCATACTGTCGTCGTGCCTCTCTGTGGTCTCCTGATGCTGCTGCCACTTCCACACTGTTGTCCTGCTTCTCTGTGGACTCCTGATGCTGCTGCCGCTGCCACCTTCATGCTGCCGTCGTGCCACTCTGTGGTCGCCTGACGCTGCTGCCAACTCCGCATTGTTTTCATGCCACCCTGTGGCCTCCTGCTGCTGCCGCTGTCACCTCCACACTGTTGTCGTGCCTTTCTGTGTACTCCTGATGCTGCTGCCACTGCCACCTCCACATTGTCGTCATGCCACTCTGTGGTCTCCTGATGCTGCTGCCACCTCCACACTGTCGTCCTGCTACTCTGTGGACTCCTGATGCTGCTTCTGCCGCCACCTCCACGCTCTGCCATTGTGACACTCTGTGGCCTCCTGATAATGCTGCTGCTGCCACTTCCACACTGTCACTGAGCCAATCTGTGGACTTCTCATGCTTTTCCCACCCTCCCCACTTCATGATGAGGCCACTATTTTGCCTTTCGGCCTGGCTGACATCATTTATTTGGCCCTTCTTCTGATCTGTCAGAAGAAAGGAAAAATGAGACCCATAATGGATCCTGTCTGTAGCAGCTGTAAGGCCTGTATGACATGGTCCCATCAGATTTTACTTAGGATTCGGTAGCCAAAAGCAAGAGTGGGTACAAAACACAGAAGACATGCAAATATTCCATTCACATGTCATCTCTGTTTTGGATCCACTCCTGTTTATTTTTTTGCATTAGCAATACTGATGGATTAATGACCAAATGCTAACCGAGTGAAGGCGGATGCTCCACAGACAGGATCCATTTTTTGAGGGTTATTGTTCTGACGGATCAGAGGAAGGGCAAAATAATCAGTTACATCAACACAAACTTACTGCTGACACCTACTCCACTCTGTCGGGGGGAGGGGGCTCTACTTGTATAAGCATTTAATAGAACAGGTTCTGTAGAATTCTATGTGGAATCAGTGTAAAAGGAGTGTGCTCTTTCACGCTATAGGAGGATCTTGGGCTTCTGCACTGTTCTTTATACCTGGCACTAATATTGACCTATAAGGCTGAGTTCACACTTGAGTTATTTGGTCAGTTTTGGCCCCATAACTCCCCAAATACGTTAAATGTGCAGTGATTCTAAGAGCGATGCCTGTTATCTGCATGTCATACTGACTCACAGTATTGTTTCTCAAAAAATATGGAATCATTTGGAGAAAGAAATAAATGGAATCGTGATATTAAGGCCATCACTAAGGGTTTGTTCACATCACCGTTCAGACCGTCCGTTCTGCTCCGTTATAGGAGGAGGAGAACGGAAAGGACGGATTCGGAACATAATTGAGCTGAACGGAGCCTACGGACCCCATAGACTATAATGAGGTCCCTTAGGTTTCCGCTCAGAAGATGATTTTTGAAGCGGAGACAAAAGTCCTGCGTGCACAACTTTTGTCTCCACTCCAAAAATCATCTTCTGAGCGGAAACCTAACGGACCCCATTATAGTCTATGGGGTCCGTAGGCTCCATTCAGTTCAATTACCTGCAGCGTCAGGTCATAGTGCGCGCAAGGTCTGATGGGGGCACAAGACGCTGATCTGAGGTCTGATGGGGGCACAATACGCTGATCTAAGGTCTGATGGGGGCACAATACGCTGATCTAAGGTCTGATGGGGACAGATTAAGCCGATCTGAGGTCTGATGGGGGCACATTCTGCTGATCTGAGGTCTGATGGGGGCACATTCTGCTGATCTGAGGTCTGATGGGGGCACATTCTGCTGATCTGAGGTCTGATGGGGGCACATTCTGCTGATCTGAGGTCTGATGGGGGCACAGTAGGCTGATCTGAGGTCTGATGGGGGCACAGTAGGCTTATCTGAGGTCTGATGGGGGCACAGTAGGCTTATCTGAGGTCTGATGGGGGCACAGTAGGCTGATGGAGTTCTGACATGGAGGGCTGATATGGGGGTCTGATGTGATGTCCTGAAATGTATGGGCAGTCTGATAAGAGGTTCTTATTTTCCTACTCTAAAACCTAGGTGCGTCTTATGGGCCGGTGCGTCTTATAGGGCGAAAAATATGGTATGTCGCAAATCCTTCCTTTCTGTTCTCCTGCTTCTATAACGGAGAAGGAGAACGGAAGGGCTGAACGGTGATGTGAACGATCCCTTACAGACAATTTGGTACACTACCCAGTGTTTTGGTGTAGTGATCACCTATATGGCAGTTTAATTAAATTGAACAACGCCCCGGAAAAAAAAATAGGCTAAAATTACAACCGTGTAAAGAAAGAAATAAACAGAAATGGATGATTGAGGCTTGACACTTGGTAATTTGAGTCACTACCCTGTGTACAGTTGTAGCGGTCACCTATATGGTGGTTTTAATAAATTCAATAACCCTCCCCCCAAAAAATTTGAACTATGTGGAGATAATACAAATAAACAGATTTAGCCCCAATATTACGTTATTAATCACTGATGCTTTTGGCCTCTATCCAGCATATTTTATATGGTATTTCAAACTTAAAAGGGACAAACAAAAATGAAATTAACTATGTGGCATGTCCTGACACAGAGTTCACACCAGCATTCAATAGGCTATGCTAGACTGATAGTAGAACATGTGTTGTAAAAAAAAAAAAAAAAAAGGATTTCCGTTAAAATGAGCCCCAGCTCCTCATTTTTTTCTTCCTGTCTTACAGCTTTTCCTGCCTATCCCTATTCTATTCTGTACACAAAATTCTTCTTCTTTGTAATTCTATTCCTTCCTTTCCTTTCACTGTCCCTTGCAGTAGAATGCTACAAGCAATTGATTTTTCAATGTCCCTGACTCCCTAAGATTATTTTTCCGACAGACACTGTAAGATCCAACCACCCTCATTCACAGCCCAGCACAGAATGGCATTCTGCTAGGACACTTCCCTGCCTGCTGTAACTCTTAGTGTCATGTGACCAGTCAGGGAGGTCTGGCACTGCTGAATCACACTGACTGTGGACTATAAGGCTACAGGTACACAACACAGTGAAAAAAGTCTGTTAAAAAAGGACAAACTGTCAGATTTTAATTGATATTTTTGAAACCATCAGAGCATCTATTTTCTGTCCGTTTGGCTGGTTTTCATCAGTTTTAAATGGCCGTTAAAAAAAAAAACACTTACCGCTTCCATTTGAATGCACAGAGGCAGTCTCTCCTCTCTTGATTGTGAAGGACCTGCCATGATCACGCATGAGAGAAGGTCCTATGCTAGGTCCTTTGGAATCAAGAAAATGGATTTTTTGTTTCCTGCTAAAAACGAACAATACACCTGAGGAACACTATGAGGTCACTATGGGGGACATTATAGGCCACTTTGGGAAACATTGTTACTGCTGGGGGACATTATGTATCCTGCAGGGGTTGGGATTTTATTAAAAATAGCCAATTAAATTTATCTATTTTTAACCCCTAAAAAGCCACATTGAACCATTAAAAATGGTCCTTAAAATGGTCCCATTGCGCCTGGCTGTGAAAACTCCCAAAAATATGATGTCCTATTTTTTGATGGCTGCTTTTCACTGGCTGTTTAAAAAAAAAAAACATGTAAATAGCCCTATAGACTGCAATGGTTCTGAAAATGGCCATGTGACAGTCGTAGAAAAAAACAGCTGCCACACGCCAGTTTTTTCAATGTCGTGTGAACGTAGCCTAAGTCACAGACATTTTGGCAAATTTTTTCTCTGCAAAAAAGTGTATATTTTCATGAAAAATTACAGTAATTTTGTTCATTTTTATTTATTTTTGTATAATAAGCTTAGTGTGACAGGTTTAGTGACGTAGGTTCATATATATGTATTGGTGTGACAGACATAAAAAAATTGAAAATAAAAGGAGCAAAAAAACACTAAAAAGTTCCAGATTACATAACTAGTGTTGAGCGAAGCAAGCTAGGAATGCTTCATCCGAAGCCACTGTGTTCAAAACTTCAGAATTTGTCTCTGTACTGTATTAGAATGTATGGGCTCCGATGAGCCGAAGTTAGTTATTCAAGAAGTTGTGCGTGACTTTATTGAATAACTTTGGTAATTGATTTTCAAAATGGAAAACCACTTTAAAACTTGAAACCGAACTCGGCTTCGGATTCGAGGTAGTAGTTGGAAGTGAAGCCGATGAACGTTTCAAGAATTGACAATGTCTCACCAATTACTACACTCCTGTAAAACAAATACAACCGGGTTTCACAAAACTGATTTACGAAAAAAATTGTATTTGATCAATTTAGTGGTGGCAGAAACAATTTATAGCTGGTTACGCTGCATCCCATGTTGGCAGGACCCAGGCCTGGGATCCAAGAAACGCAATTCAAAAAATTTTCCTTAGTATAGGCTTTATAAAAAATCCCTCTATAAGGTCTTGTTGGTCCACAGATGTACTCTATGACATCTCATTGTATCGTACAGTTAGGCCAAGAATGTGATTTGAGGCAATTTTAAAATCCCTACATCTTTTTGACAATGAACAGTGTCCACCTACAGACGACCCAAACTTTGGCAGACGATGTAAAATCAGAACAGTTATTATCCATATTAATTAAAAATTTTCTGAGCTGTATGTCCCTGAAAAAAATGTCTGCATTGAAGACTCACTGGTACTTTTTAAGTGAAAGTATTTGCAATTAGTGAGATATGGCATTGAAATGTATAAGTTATTTTCAAGTCAATCCAACTGTATGCAAAGGTTTCGTATGAAGACAGTGATACCCAGATAAGCCCCAGAGTAGAGATGAGCGAAGCGATTCGTCGATTAGTTGATTCGTATCGAATCTTGGGATTTTTCAGCTGCGAGGCGAATTCGAAGATTAGGTGATTCGCTTCACTTTTGTACGCATCGCTACGTAGTTTGTCCGCTAAATTATACACTATTCTACGTATAATATAGTTACTCTACACACTGTTGCGTACGAATTCTATTCAGCGATGCAGACTCCTCCCTGGTAGTTACTCTACACACTGTTGCGTACGAATTCTATTCAGCGATGCAGACTCCTCCCTGGTAGTTCCGCCCCCTTCTCCTGCGTGCAAGGAAGATGTGGCAAGTCAGCAGAGTAAGATGGCGGCGAGACAGCGAGGTCCTGACTGGGGAAGCATGTTGTGGGCAGACGACCCCTATGAGGAGAAGGAACCGGAGATCTATCTCTCACAACTCAACAGGAAGTCGGATGAGGTGCCTGTTGAGGTGGTGACTCCACTGGCTGACACGGCGGAGGCGGCAGGAGTTCCCGCTTCACCGTGCAAGGACTACTCCTTATGCCAGAATTTGATGGTCCCTGAGGCTGTCACCCGGAACGCCCAGACCCTCTGGGAATATAAAAAGCTGGTGGAGGAGTGGGTTGTTCAGGTGTTGGAGCACCCACGGTCCGTGACCCTAAGCTGGAGCGCCGAAGGGGAACCGTTATTTGGTTCAACGTGGAGCGGGGAGTCGGTTTCATCAGCGATGAGGAGACGGCGGAGGAATTATATGTTAACTGCCGTTTGGTTAAGCGGCTGTATCTTCCACCCGTATGCCACAATCTACATGCAGGGGATTACATGGAGTATACCCCCATGAAGAGCCTCCAAGGCCCCTTTGCTACTGGGGTGAAAATCTTAAAGCCACCACCTACTCCTGCAGCGCCCCCGGAAGACTGGAGTGAGGAGGCCCAGGCCGCAGAAGAGGCTTGTGACCTTGAGACCTTGAGATCTGAAGAGAAATCCCAAGGTCAGGATCAGCCGGAACCCCTGATTCCTGATTTGCCGCCACCGATACCACCGATCCTTCATGTGGGACAGATGACCACGAACACTTTCGTGTACCATCCAACTGTGGTACAGTACCACTACCAACTGCCATGCCCATGGCAGTTGCAGGCCGCACAGTCCGCCGCTCATGGAAGGCCGTTACCGTTACCATTACAGCCGGAGATTCTGTCACCTGGTATGCCGGCAGGAGGATCTGGCCACTACAGAGTGATGGGCAGGGCCAAAGTTACCACTGCCTTTGCCAGTGTGACAGCCCAGTCACCAAGAAGACCATCCTTGAGAGGTTGGCGGGGGTCGGCTGCCGCAGCCAGGGCCGCTTTCATGATGAGGCAGGAGCGCCCTCTCATGTCCTTTAGCTCCAGCAGCAGTGAGGAGGACCTGCTGGCCTTTAAGTAATTCCAGCAGTTTTTATGGAGCCACAACATGGACTTATCCTGAAGGGTGGGCACTAGTTGGCCCTTGTTTTTAGTTTTGTTGCCCCGCGTTTGTCCTCACCCAGATGGCCATGGATTGTTAGGACTCCACCCATCAAAAAAAAGTTTTTTTTATCCAAGTTGCGCATACGTGCGCCTCATCCCTTTTTTCCCCCTTTTCAGGTTATTTGGGGAGCCCCTCGAAAGAGGGTTTTTTAAAGGGAACCTTTGCTGCTATTTTTTTACCCATTTGGATTACAATTTTACCTATGTGGATTACAAATTGCGACTGAGTTTGGGACTCTGCTCCAGTTCTATGACAAGCGTCAGAAGAAAAGAGACTTAAAGGGAACCTGTCATCTCCGAAACACCCCCTGAACTAGAGTAAGCAGTGTATAGTGTAAGAGATGCTGAATCCAAATATGTAAGTTTTATCTTCATACTCACTTCTATTCTGACTCTGTGCTCCCACAAACCAGCAGTAAAATGCACTCAGTGGACTCTTCTTTGAGTCCTCTCCATTATGTGAGTGAGCACTGGAGTCCACTGAGTGCATTTTACTGCAGGTTTGTGGGAGCACAGCGTCGGAATGGAAGTGAGTATGAAGATAAAAATTACATATTCGGATTCAGCATCACTTACACTATACAACGCTTAGTCTAGTTCAGGGGGTGTTTCGGAGATGACAGGTTCCCTTTAAACATGTCCGTGAGCATACTAGGTAGGTGATATTTAAAATTTTTATATTATACCTATAATAATGTATTTGCACTTTACCATATATATGTCTTGAATATTCGCTCTGCCTCTGAGGAGTGCACGCTGTGGCCTCTCCTCGTACGTGCCTGCGTATTACGTAATCGCTTAGACAATAGTACGCTGAGATTCATAAGCTATTCGTACGCTCATGCGTACGTCTTTTAAGAAGTTGCGTACATTTTGTAAATGAACGATCGTTATTAGTGAGCGAATGTTCGCTAATAGCACATAATAACGTATATTTTGTACGCAAATACAACAAATCTATTCGTCGAATACACGAATTTTAGGAAAAATTCGGCGAATGTTCGGCGAATAATTTTTTCAATGATTCGCTCATCTCTACCCCAGAGTGCCCTTTCTTTCTTGATACAAATCCTAAAATAGTGTGGGCTCTTCTGTATCCTCTGACAAGTGTCCCCCTTCTTAAGTGCCTTGCAAAAAAAAAAAAAAAGAAAAAGCATGGCCAATGGCACTGTCCAAAGAGGTCTCCCAAAAACCTTTCTTGGGCAAAAGCTCACAATTGGTGAAAGCAGGGAACAACATAACAAAAATATTGTCCTCGTCTTTCCCAACAATGCCAGCAGCCCTGTCCCAGAGCGTGGAGCAAACATCACCAAGAATACAATAAGAATATGGAAGGGGATGACCATACTACGCCACGAGAGAGACCAGGATGGCATAAAAAAACTGTCTATGCAAATAATTCAAAAGGCGTTTATTTAATAAAAAAAAATACAAACAGAAAAGAAATCAAATCAGTATTAGATGTGACCACCTGTTGTCTTTGTGAATGCAATAATATATTTGTGTATTATTGAACTTAGTTATATGCCAGTTTAAGCTCATAGTAGAGATGTGACCTTTTCCTATGCTATATATATATGAGCACATGGCCCATTATCTGTACCTTGTCCTTGTACAAGAATAGATGACTTCAAGCTATGTATATGTATGGTAAGGAGTGTACTGTCATCCCCAAAATGGAAAGGGGAGGGCTTTCAAACAGCCCAGGCTACTACACTATAAATAAAGCAATTGTGGCGTCCCCTAGAGAGGAGACATATACAACACCTGTTGTCTGTTCTGTCTCTTCACGGCCGGCATCTCCTAAACCAACTCCCAGGGGGAGAAACTCTTATACACAATTTGGCACCCACAGGCAATGAGGACGCTCTAGATTAAGAGCGACAAAATTGCAATGACATCCTGGGGGCTCGTCCGGGATCCCAGCCAGTAATCCACATGACAATCGATTGAGGACCGTGGCTAATAGGACAACAGGGAATTGCACATTTCACCGGTGAGTAAGACCTTTGATTCTTACTGTGCCTTCCCCCTTGTATTAGCTGCTGTCCAGGTATTGTCATCTTGTTGATTCTGTGGGATTTGAACACTCCATTGTCTGTGGGTTTGTATGAATGTTTAACAGTTAGGTAGCTGAATATGTGACTGCGTGATTGCTGTGTGACTGAGATAAGGGAGCGCTTGAGTTGTGATCAATATTTACACACCCCTGAAAGGATTCCTTACTCATTTCCAAACGGCAGTGTCCGAGGATTACTGAGTTTCAAGGCTTCCTTTTAAGTGTGTAAAGATCATGATGCAAGTTGATCTCTGAAGAAGTGACAGGAATCTGACAGGTTCCTGCCCGCGAGTCGGGTTAGTTCCTTCGTGGTTCTGGACTGTGACCCATGTTAAGGGCGCACCCAGCCGGAGGAAAGATAGGATTTGTGTGAAAAAGGATTTCTGAAAGGATATAGGACAAAAACACTTGGGAAGTGAATTAGAAATAGTGGTCACAGATCTATAGTGGTGTTCTACATACCAGGGGCCTGTGGTGGTTCAGGATATCATATTGTTAGAAGGGCTGCATATTCTGACTGTTTTGTGCTGGTGACTTTTGAGGCTGTTGATGTGGCTACTTCTGCTGTTCCTGGCAATTAGCGCAAATTGCAGGATTCAGGAACAGAGGAGTGAAGGACGCCTGAGCAAGTAGTTCCATTAGGTGAACGGAAGGAAAGGCCGCCTTCTGGAGTAGTCCTAAGGATGGGAGCGTCAGGGTCGAAAAGTGCCGGGCCAGCTCAAAATGTCCAAAATGGTGGACTGGGTGTCACAGCAGCCGAGATAGTTAAGAATCAATGTGGAGAAGAGGCAGTAAAGGACCTACTAAAAATAACTAAAAGAGCGCAGATGCCTCCAGATGGATGCTTGAGCTTAAAAGTGTGGAAAAATTTCCTGAGAGATGAAGGCCCCTGGATTAGAAAGCAAGGAGTGAGTAATCAAATAGATGCGTGGATCAAGGTATGTGAGGAAATGAAAAAGCGAGGCTATATTGAGAAGTTGGTTGAACAAAAAGGGTGTCAGATATATTTTTACGATTTGCAGGAGGACGAGGAGCACACAGCTGCTACAGCCACTGAGCGACACCTGGTAGACACAATTAGAGCTCCTCAGCTTGGAGAAGTCTCTCCTACTACACCCCCTCCCTTGTCTCCAGCACCTTTAACCTCAGCTGAAACTAACACCAGTTCAATTTCCTCTGCTCCCAATCTATATCCTGAAATTCCAATGAATGAGAGTAGTATGTTAACCCTTGATAGTTTTAACCCCTCTGAAACTACTAGTTCATCTGTGCCATGCCCACCCTCTTATGTAGATACATGTCGTACTGCGGCACATTTAAAGCTGGGAAGATGCAGAATTTGCTATCAGATTAAATATCTAAGAGAGGGTCAGCATTGTGTACAGTGCGGATTTAGAATAATGGTACAACAAATACGTACTATGCCAGGAGGGAATAATATGTCTGCCTCCAGTTTCCCTTTACCAGTGACTCCAGTCACTGGGTATCCTGTGGTCGTGCAAACCACAATGGGTCCCCAGGGTAGTACTGCCCAGACAACCTGGTATCGTCCATGGTCTCCTTCTGAGCAAATTGCTATCGTGGGATCACTTCCTGATCCTAGCAAGGACCCCATGGGCTTTTACCGGAAATATCATACCCTGTGCACTACTTACAAAGCTACTTGGTCTGATCTGGCATGTCTTACATCTACAGCCAGAGGTAATCCTTTCCTTAGGCAAATTGAGCAACTTAAGGAAGATCAGGAAGGGACAGTGATAGATGATGAATTCTCAGGCCAAGAATTTCTTAGGGTCCTTCAGAGATGGGTAGATAAGAAGATTGAGGGTGGAAGTTATAGCGTTCAGAATGTCCGTCAGGATTCTGATGAAACTGCCCAAAATTTCTTTACCCGACTGCAGATGGCCTTTACTGATCAGGGACATGATTTGGATTCCCCTAGAGACAAAGGATTATTTAGGACCTGTTTTATTCATGGATTAAGGAATTCATTGAAAGATGAGTTGATGAAAATTAGACCAGAATGTTTTGAGACTGATGTCAATCAACGCTCTTAGTAGTTAAGGTATTGAAGAACAGCAAAAGAAAAAGAAAAAGCCAACTCCGATGAATATGATCATGTTGATGAGTGATCAGAAGATAGGACAGAAATGGAAAGGACAAAGGGGTCGGAATAAGTTCAGACAAACTACTTGTTTCCAATGTGGGAAGGAAGGACATTTCAGAAGAGAATGTCCTCAGATGGTAGGATCAAGTGTCCAAAAAATCTGTTATGCAGATGGCTGGGATTGCTTCCTCCCCTCAATAGGAAACAGGCAGCCCCTTATCCTCCTCTATCCCTATAGCCGCCCTGCAGGTACCTAACAAGACTGGTCCATCTACCATTATTGACGTTACCATGCCCTGGGGAGGCACATTAATTGCATAGTGGATACGGGGGCCAGCCGCTCCATATTGTCATCAGGGATAGTTCCATCTGAATATATGACCTCTAACAAGATGCTGGGACTGGCCTCTCTGGTACAACAATTACTTTACAGGAAACTGTACCATTAGCAGTTAAGCTTCGTGACACACAGGAGATAGTGACACAATTTTTGGTTTCAGAAACCTGTCCTGTAAATCTATTAGGAGCTGATGTCCTCTCAGCCATACAGGCTGTTATCCCAGTATGGCTCAGATGGACAGATGACAGTCACTAGTCCACTGGGTGACGATTTTTTGAATGCAATGTGTGCAGTTCTGTATGGTAATTTACACCACAGCTTGGAATCTGTCAATGATGAATTATTAGCAGTGGTGCCCTCATCCTTTTGGGCAGCAGACAAGACAGATGTTGGTCGTATGCCAGTAACCCCAGTCAAAGTAAAAGTACTTCCAGGGAGTGCTAAACCAAAATTGAAGCAATACCCACTTAGTCTATCTCAGATGCAAGGTTTGGACTTGCAAATTAAAGAATATTTGAAGGCAGGAGTGTTGCGTAAATGCGTCTCTCCGTACAATACACCTTTGTTCCCAGTTAAGAAGAAGACAGTCAAAGGTCAACCTGTAACTTTATAGGATGGTTCATGACCTTAGGGCCATAAATGATATCACAGAAGCAGACACCCCAGTTGTCCCAAACCCCCACACCTTGCTCTCACAAATACCTCATACTGCGGTCTGGTTTACTGTGATTGATTTAGCAAATGCATTCTTCTCTGTACCATTGGACCAGGAAAGTCAGCTGCTTTTTGCTTTCACTCATAACCATGAGCAGCTTTGCTGGACCTGCCTCCCGCAGGGGGGAAAAACTCACCAAATCAGTACAATCAGGCATTACATCAGGTCCTACAAGGATGGGCTCCTCGCCATGAAGACACTGTCTTACTTCAGTATGTCGATGATTTACTGCTCTGTTGTGACACAGCTGAAACATGTCGAGAAGATTCTGTCTCTCTCATGTGTTATTTAGCTGAAAATGGGTGCAAAGCATCCAAAGACAAACTTCAGTTCTGTTCAACAAGAGTTGTATTTCTTGGTCACTGTATCACTCATGGGAAAAAGCATTTGTCTCAGGATCGTAGGGATACTATCCTATCCTCTCCCCTCCCTAAGACTGCTAAGCAACTTAGAATTTTCCTGGGACTTGTGGGGATATTGTAGAGAATGGATTCCCTCTGCATCCTCATTGATGCAACCCTTGTATGATGCTCTTAACCGACAACCTTTTATGCTTTCCCCTGAGGATGAGTCTGCAATACAACAGCTCAAAGAAGCCATAGTCTCCGCCCCTGCCCTCGGACTTCCAAATTACAAGAAAACATTTTTTCTGTTTCTGTCATGAGTCCGGATGGGCATGCTCAAGGTGTACTTACACAGCTACATGGTGGAAAACACCGACCAGTAGCATACTATTCTGTAGGCTTGACCCTGTCATTAGGGGTTCCCCTTCATGTATCAAGGCTATTGCAGCAGCTGCTATGTTGAAGGATAGGGCTACTGACATAGTCCTTGATTACCCCTTGGTACTTATGGTGCCACATGCGGTCAGTGAAGAATACTTAATCAGACTCACACCAAAACACATGTCTGCCTCACGACTCACTAAGTATGAACCAGCCTCCTTACCCTTCCAATCTTACCATCAAACGTTGTACTGTGTTGAACCCTGCTACATTGCTTCCGCAGGGTCCAAATGGGGAGGAAGAAGAAAGGCAGTTAAGTGAGCAATGGCAGACATTGAGAAAGAGTGGGAACAAAAGTGCAGGCAGCGGCAGACAGTGAGTGTCCCTATGAATGGGAGGAAAAATTCCCAGAACATCTGATCCCACAGTACCCAGGGGAACAGCATGATTGTACTGAACTGATGAAAATAGAATGCGTACACTAGACAATGTAACAGAAGATCCTTTGACTAACCCAGATTTTGAGTTCTTTGTAGATGGGTCCCGATATCACCACGAGGGGGTCTACAAAACCGGATTTGCCGTTACCACCCTGACAGAGGTAATAAAGAAACAGCCACTCCCACCCTCTATGTCAGCACAAGAGGCGGAGTTGAAGGCACTCGCTGAGGCGTGTAAGCTGGCAAAAGGTAAAACTGCAAATATTTACACAGACTCTAG
>ONZH01031310.1:0-25393 GCA_900303285.1 Rhinella marina
TTAATGAATTAAATATGCACATCATAAAGTCTCTTCCATAAATGTCATATTATTAGGATCACCACAGTGTTTGTAACAGGTAGTATTGGTGTGTGTGTGTGTGTGTGTGTGTGGAGAGGGGAGAGGGGGGGTACCCTTTTCACTGTTGTAGCTCTGCAGAGAGGAAGAGAGGTTGAGGCTTTTGTGATGGATATGTAACAATCTGTTTTGAAAATTAGCCCTTTACTTCTTGGATGACACAGGGAATGGATCAGAACTCGGAAACCACTCACTATTGGAAATTAGAGTAGAGCGAATTTCTTAAAAATTTGATTTGGCCAGTTCGCCGAATTTTTAAAAAAAGATTTGATTTCATCCTAATTTATTTGTAGGGAATTGCGTTAAAAAACAGCTATTTTCTGGCTGCAGAGAGCCTGTATAGTGGTGTAGAACACTGTGCCTTGCAGTAACACGCATAGGGAGTCTGCTGTGGTAGTGAAACAAAACTGTGAGTCAGTATGACATGCAGATGACAGGCGTCACTCTTAGAATCACTACACACTTCACTTATTTGGGCAGTTATGGGGTCAAAACTGACCAAATAACTCAAGTGTGAACTGAGTCTTACAGGTCGATGTTAGCGTCAAGAAGAAGCGCACTCCTTTTACACCGTCGTCTATTAAACACTTTTACAAGTAGAGCCACCCGACAGAGTAGAAAGGGTGTCAGCAGTAAGTTTTTGTGACACTGATTATTTTGCCCTTCCCCTGATCCATCAAAACAATAAACCTCAAAAAATAGAATGCAGTGGTCACGTGACCCGCTCACATGACCAGGGGGCGGCATCGGAGGGAGACGTACACGGCACAGCAATTTAAACCGCCGCACTGGATGCCAAACTTTGCGGACACGCCAGAATGTAGGGCACCTCTCTAATTTGACATAAGGTCCATTGACCTCTGTGAGGGCCCCTCCACATATCTTTTATTTTCCATTTCCCTATGCGGCCTAAGCCTAACTGAGCATAAAGCGGCTACCGAAGATTATAGGTTTATGCACCCCATAATAACCTTGTTTGATACCCTATTTTTTAAATTTCCCCAGACAAGTTATTATACGAAACGTGGCACATCGGGGTCTACTTCTAGGGTTTATTAAGGACACCGCCTGGACCTAGGGTCAGGTATCTGGACGGGGTCGCCCCTGTTGGGGCGGGTCCTCTGTGTAGATAGGCAGGGAAGTCATAGTACCCTTCACAGCTCTAGGGATTACTAGGGATATAGACTCCCAATGCCTGTCTAAATATCAGAGTGGACCAGTCATCTGCATCCTCATGCATAGCGGAACCGCAATTCCAACCATCTGTATCTCCTTACTGAGGCACTTCAAAATTGGTAAGAACTTTCTAATTTTGGCTTTGCAACGCGATTGTTGCCTCTTTGGTGAATATTTATTGGCTTTTGGTCCTAAAAAATGTTTTTGGTGTTTGTTTTTTATCTACGTTGGTGCAGCGTAATTATTTTATTACCACAATTAAAAGTTAGGTTTTATCTCCCTATTCCCCTCAGGGGTGTAACTGATTTGTATTGAATTATGGTTGGGAGCTATTGAGAATCCATATATTTTTTATTCTCTTTTCCTTTGTATCATCCTCTTCTACACTCATTGTTACTGACAATTTATTTGGGGAATATTGCAGTATTGGTACCAGTAAGAAAGATGTATTCTCTACAATGCAATTATTTTTCCCCTACACCAACAATATAACAATGCAGGAAAGACTGTAATATTTTGTGTTTATGGTGTTTAATTTCACTGGTGTCAAATAGCATCATTGCCATAAAATTGATTTACTATAATGCAACGTGTTTAATAATACCAGACAGGTATAATGCAGTAAAAGAAAAAAAAAATTGCAATTGCTCAGCAGCAGAATGCGTTTGGGGTGCTGTGCTGGCAATAATTATATATAGAAACTTGAGACTTTGGAAAAAATAGATTTCTCTTTATTTAAGTGAAAATAAAATCTTTTCTTGCACATCTGGTTTGGTAGTGCAGAACAGCAAGAATGTGATTCTGTAGCAGCCATATTATTAAGCATTATGTCCCAGCTCCTTACTCCATCAAACTGCTTTTCCTTATCAAAGATCCTCAATTATTTATTTCCCTACATATACAGTGCCTTGCGAAAGTATTCGGCCCCCTGGAACTTCTCAACCTTTTGCCACATTTCAGGCTTCAAGCAAAAAGATATAACATTTTAAATTTTCGGTGAAGAATCAACAACAAGTGGGTCACAGTTGTGAAGTGGAACAAAATTTATTGGATCATTTAAACTTTTTTTGTAATAATAAAACTGAAAAGTGGGGCGTGCAAAATTATTTGGCCCCCTTGCATTAATACTTTGTTGTGCCACCTTTTGCTGCGATTACAGCTGCAAGTCGCTTGGGGTATGTCTCTATCAGTTTTGCACATCTAGAGACTGAAATTCTTGCCCATTCTTCCTTGCAAAACAGCTCGAGCTCTTTGAGGTTGGATGGAGAGCGTTTGTGAACAGCAGTTTTCATCTCTTTCCACATATTCTCAATTGGATTCAGGTCTGGACTTTGACTTGGTCATTCTAAGACCTGGATACGTTTATTTTTGAACCATTCCATTGTAGATTTTGCTTTATGTTTGGGATCATCGTCTTGTTGGAAGATAAATCTCCGTCCTAGTCTCAGGTCATTTGCAGACTCCAACAGGTTTTCATCCAGAATGGTCCTGTATTTGGCTCCATCCATCTTCCCATCAATTTTAACCATCTTCCCTGTCCCTGCTGATGAAAAGCAGGCCCAAACCATGATGCTACCACTACCATGTTTGACAGTGGGGATGGTGTGTTCAGGGTGATGAGCTGTGTTACTTTTACGCCAAACATATCATTTTGCATTGTTTCCAAAAAGTTTGGTTTTGGTTTAATCTGACCAGAGAACCTTCTTCCACATGTTTGGTATGTCTCCCAGGTGGCTTGTGGTAAACTGTAAATGAGACTTTTTATGGATATCTTTGAGAAATGGCTTTTCGTTTTGCCACTCTTCCATAAAGGCCAGATTTGTGAAGTGTTCGACTGATTGTTGCCCCATGGACAGACTCTCCCACCTCAGCTGTAGATCTCTGCAGTTCATCCAGAGTGATCATGGGCCTCTTGGCTTCATCTCTGATCAGTCTTCTCCTTGTTTGAGATGAAAGTTTAGAGGGACGGCCGGATCTTGGTAGATTTGCAGTGGTCTGATACTCCTTCCATTTCAATATGATCGCTTGCACAGTGCTCCTTGGGATGTTTAAAGCTTTGGAAATCTTTTGGTATCCAAATCCGGCTTTAAACTTCTCCACAACAGCAACATGGACCTGCCTGGTGTGTTCCTTGGTCTTCATGATGCAGAACCCTGAGACTATCACAGAGCAGGTGCATTTATACGGAGACTTGATTACACACACAGGTGGATTCTATTTATCTTCATCAGTCATTTAGGACAACATTGGATCATTCAGAGATCCTCAATGAACTTCTGGAGTGAGTTTTCTGAACTGAAAGTAAATGGGCTGAATAATTTTGCATGCCCCACTTTTCAGTTTTATTATTACAAAAAAAGTTTAAATGATCCAATAAATTTCGTTCCACTTCACATTTGTGACCCACTTGTTGTTGATTCTTCACCGAAAATATAAAATGTTATATCTTTTTGTTTGAAGCCTGAAATGTGGCAAAAGGTTGAAAAGTTCCAGGGAGCCGAATACTTTCGCAAGGCACTGTACATTCCCTATATTCTTTCCCTACACTGTCCTTGTTAGACGAGAAAAGATGTTTGCTTGTGACTCTCTATACTGTCTAAGATAATTTTCTGTCAGACACCATTCTCCCCTCCTCCCACCAGAACACAAAGAAAACAATGCAGGAAAAGATCTGACTACTGTGTTATTTGCATTCTAAAACACAGTTTCTGACAGGATCTTACTCTACTGTAAAACACATGTTGCAAACTTGTAAAGTGAATATTCCCTCTCAAACCCCCAAACACCAATATAATGATGCAGGAAAAGGCGGTGTAAGATTTCACTACTTTGTTATTTGTTTTCAAAAATGGAGTTTCAGAAAAGACCTTTCTATACTGTAAAACAACTGTCTCTCTGTTCAAATGAGAACAAAAATACATATTTTACTGACTAGTTTTATAGTGCAGAAAAGCAAGGATGAGCTTCTGCAGCTGTATTATAGCACTGTAGCACTGTGCCCCAGGCCTTCAACCCGTCACATCCTCAAACTGTTTCCGTGATCAAAGACCCTCAGTTATTTCTTTCTATTCTTTCCATACACTGTCCCTGTTAAACTAGAAGAGATTTTTGCTTGTGCCTCTGTTTACTGTATAAGATTGCTTTCTGTCAGACACTGTATACTCCCATCAACCCTCATTAACAGCTCAACATCATGTTCTGCTCACTTTGCACATGTATATCATTTCCTACTGCCCCACTAATTGGCTGATCCAAGCTGTCTGTCAGCCTGAGAGGCAATCAGGGCAACCCCTCTTCCTCCCAGAGTCACGTGAGCATGTGAGCATCATTCTTCTTCCTCCATCATCGTTTTGCCCACCAATATGTGCAGTAAAATGGTGCTGCAAGTTGTTTTACTGGATTCATACAAAGTAAAAATTTTTGTGACATTTATAACAAACTCTCTTGGTTATAAATTGTTATATATATATATATATATATATATATATATATATATATATACACTCACCGGCCACTTTATTAGGTACACCTGTCCAACTGCTCGTTAACACTTAATTTCTAATCAGCCAATCACATGGCGGCAACTCAGTGCATTTAGGCATGTAGACATGGTCAAGACAATCTCCTGCAGTTCAAACCGAGCATCAGTATGGGGAAGAAAGGTGATTTGAGTGCCTTTGAACGTGGCATGGTTGTTGGTGCCAGAAGGGCTGGTCTGAGTATTTCAGAAACTGCTGATCTACTGGGATTTTCACGCACAACCATCTCTAGGGTTTACAGAGAATGGTCCGAAAAAGAAAAAACATCCAGTGAGCGGCAGTTCTGTGGGCGGAAATGCCTTGTTGATGCCAGAGGTCAGAGGAGAATGGGCAGACTGGTTCGAGCTGATAGAAAGGCAACAGTGACTCAAATTGCCACCCGTTACAACCAAGGTAGGCAGAAGAGCATCTCTGAACGCACAGTACGTCGAACTTTGAGGCAGATGGGCTACAGCAGCAGAAGACCACACCGGGTGCCACTCCTTTCAGCTAAGAACAGGAAACTGAGGCTACAATTTGCACAAGCTCATCGAAATTGGACAGTAGAAGATTGGAAAAACTTTGCCTGGTCTGATGAGTCTCGATTTCTGCTGCGACATTCGGATGGTAGGGTCAGAATTTGGCGTCAACAACATGAAAGCATGGATCCATCCTGCCTTGTATCAACGGTTCAAGCTGGTGGTGGTGGTGTCATGGTGTGGGGAATATTTTCTTGGCACTCTTTGGGCCCCTTGGTACCAATTGAGCATCGTTGCAACGCCACAGCCTACCTGAGTATTGTTGCTGACCATGTCCATCCCTTTATGACCACAATGTACCCAACATCTGATGGCTACTTTCAGCAGGATAATGCGCCATGTCATAAAGCTGGAATCATCTCAGACTGGTTTCTTGAACATGACAATGAGTTCACTGTACTCGAATGGCCTCCACAGTCACCAGATCTCAATCCAATAGAGCATCTTTGGGATGTGGTGGAACGGGAGATTCGCATCATGGATGTGCAGCCGACAAATCTGCGGCAACTGTGTGATGCCATCATGTCAATATGGACCAAAAGAAGAATTGTGGCAGTTCTGAAGGCAAAAGGGGGTCCAACCCGTTACTAGCATGGTGTACCTAATAAAGTGGCCGGTGAGTGTATATATATATATATATATATATATATATATATATATATATATATATATATACACCATTAAGTTCTCACATCATCATTTTACATTTTAAAGAGTAATGCTTCATTCATTCTTCAGTCAATATCAATATTCATGTGTTAGATCTGTAGCATATATAAATCAATTTGAAAAATACAATTTTAAAATCTGAGGAAACTGCAGCAGTCTATAAGCCCCTGAGGAGTTTAAGTGTTTGAGGCAAAAGAACAACACAACCTACCATGACAAGTATTGAAAATGAAATACAAGTTATAGTTACAGGCGCAAAATATTTATATCTTGAAATACTTTCTTGTAATCAAACTAACAAGCTTTTCAGGTCACCCAGAAGCCTTCTATTCTCTCCCTTCAAATCTTTTATAGAATAATAGCAGAAATGGAAAGACAACTTCTGAAACCAACTTTTTTGCTTTCTGAATTATTTCAAATTATTTTCTGCAATGCAAAATGTTTTGAAAACTGTCAAGGGAAATGCAAAAATGTTCTTTTGTATGGACATTTTGAAGTTTTCATATTTAGATATTTCCAATTAGCTATTGGTTTAGAAATAATTAAAATAAGAAATTAATCCCCCCCGTGGTACTTTTCAGCTAATAACAGTTTTATTTATTTTCCTTTTTTTCCCAGTTATGATCCCCCTACTAACATACGTATACTGTATGTAACTCTAAAAGTTAACAGTTTTAAAGTGAGGTTCCAATCTTTAAAGGGTTTGTGTCATCTGAAACATTGGTGCAATATCGTTCGGATATGCCACCAATGTCAGATAGGTGCAGGTTCCACCTATAGGAGCCACACCTATCTCTAGAATGGAACCCCCAAAGCAAAGGAGAGCGCAGTGTGCATGGACAGTGTGCTCTCTATTCTCTTTTATTGGAGTTCCGAAAATAGCCTAGCAAGCATACTAGGTTATTTTTGGAAGTCCCATAGAAGTGAAGGGAAAGTGCACTGCACATGTAGGGCCACCACTCCATTCACCATTATGGGACTGCTGGAAATAACAGAGCCAGCAATCATCTATTTTTGGAACTCTCACAGAAGTAAATAGAGGGTCGCCATGCTTAGATCTTTTGCTCTTGTTCACTTTGGGGATCCCATTCTACAGATAGGTGTGGGACTCAGAGGTGTTCCTAGCAATATGGCATCAATGTCTCGGATGAGACAACCCCTTTATAGGTTTGTTTTTTCCAGAAAAGACACCACTCTTTTGCACTGATTGTTATATCCTATGGCCAATAGTGCTGCTGTTTCTGAGAAAAACCAAACCTTATCCGATACTTTGTTCACTTTATAACTTTATAAGTGTGCAAAGAGCATAAAGGTTAAAGTGAATGACATTAATTGCTTAAATATTTTTAAGTACAACATGAGTAGTGTGACTAAAAACTTACTAGGAAACTGTTTACATTACTTTCACATTACTTAATTAATCCATGATACAAAATGGATACATGAGATCATAAGTTTAAATGTGACTTCCAGTCAACTTCAGTTATTAGTTGGGGAATGGTTACAAATGCCAGTCTTTGGATAAAGTCTATCGGTGCAGAATGGTCGGAATTTATTAAGAGGAACAGGCCTCTGAGTAAATTTTGCACATCTCAAGGCAGTCCATGTGTCAGAAATTCTAATCTGTTTCAGTTGTGCTATAATGTGTGCATTTACACTAATTTGTTCTTTTTTGTCACAATAGTGGAATAATACAGTTGATAAAAGTCTCTGTGTTTTCACAATGTTGTGGAACTCCTGTAATTTTATGGTGATGTTATAGAATTTCTCTTAACAACAAGATTCAATGTATGTATCCTGTTTAACAGTTTGTTTTACCTGTTCTTCATTTTCTGAAGAACTAGGTTCCCAACAAACTGCACTATACTAAGGCCCCCTTTACTTCTGCCAATGAACTGGGAAATAATTGGGAACAAATAATTTGTTCCTGACAATTGCCTGTTCATTCAAGTGCATTTACCTGCAGCAATCATCCCTTCTTGTATGGAGTGAATGATTACTACTGCAATCATTTACCCTTATACATATTCATTGTTTAATGGAATGAAATACCTGTATAGGGCATAGAGTGATATGCTGGTGACAAATATATTATTTCCCGCATGAGAAATGCGATCAACAAGTATTTTCTAGTTTGTCAGGGGATTAACAGTGCCTTTACACTGTGCAATTATTGGGAACAGATACGATCATTCCTGATATTTTTCCCAATCCTCAGCCCATGGAAAAAACTGATTACAAGTCAGTTGGTTCTATCAGGTTCTGGAACAATATCTGCGACAGAGACTGATTAAGGAGCAAATGTGAACATAGCCTAAAATATAGGTATATATCAAGGTGGGGTCGGCAATGACAGACTCTCAGACTTCAGTGGTTAAACATTCAATTAATGCTTTATTTTTGTCATGCGCAGGTGTGGGGGGGGGGGAACCAAACCAAGCGTAGGAGGGAAAGGAGATTAGGCCTAGAAACTAAGGAAGGAAGATGGACACCTCCTACAGCAAACCCTGGCTCAATTCCTGTCTATCTACCAGTATGAACAGGCCTCAAATGTAGGCAAGTTCATACACAGGAACCTAAACACCGAACTGACCCTATAGGACCCTGGAACTAATGACAGGAATGAGTCTACCTGTTCCTCCAAAAGGAAGGACGAACAGAAGTCTCCATAAGGCCTAATAACAAAACACACAGAAGGGAAAAGGTAACTTATCTTACAGTGAAGAAATGGAGGCTCCAGGATCTCAGCTGAAAACCAAGATGCTGCACACCACAGCAACAACAACTGAAGCTATAAACCGCAAGGAATAGTGGGAGAAGGAGCAATAAATAGGGGAGGGACAATTACCACACCAGGAACACCTGAGGGAAAAGAGTGTGGTAAATAGCAACAACAAAAAGGGAAAACATGTCAGATTATACCACGTGTTGCCAATCTGACAGACCTCCTTTTATTTGTAATAGGAATGTCCGTGACAGTACCCCCCCTTCTACGGGTGACCTCCGGGCACCCTGGACCCACTTTGTCCGAATGAGACCTGTGAAAAGCTTTCACCAAACGACTGGCATTCACGTTAGATGCCGGTACCCACGTCCTCTCTTCTGGTCCATAACCCTTCCAGTAAACAAGATATTGAAGAGTTCTACGAAGAAATCGAGAGTCAATAATCTTGGTGATCTGGAGTTCCAAACTGCCGTCCACCATGGCAGGCACGGGTGGCAAGGGAGATGGCTCCAAAGGTTCAACATATCTCTTTAACAAAGATCTGTGAAATACATTATGAATTTTCAGGTCCTGAGGAAGTTCAAGACGAAATGCTACAGGATTAATAATGGCAGTTATCTTATATGGACCAATAAATCTTGGACCCAACTTTCAAGAAGGAATTTTCAACTTAATGTTTCTTGTAAACAGCCACACAGAATCATCCACTCTTAGGTCCGGACCATTCATACGTTTCCTGCCAGCCACACGTTTGTACTTGTTGCCCATATTTAACAAGTTACTTTGAATTTTACGCCATATAGATGACAATGATGACGAAAAACGTTCTTCATCAGGGATATCAGAAGTATCAGAACCAGAAAATGTGTCAAACTGCGGGTGAAACCCATATGCACCAAACAAAGGCGACTTGCCAGTGCACTCCTGTCCAGGATTGTTTATGGCAAACACCGCCAGAGACAAAAACGAGGACCAGAAGCGTTGCTAGGTTCTCAAAAGATCCGGGGCCCAAGCCCCAGTGAATTTGGCCCAATTCTCTATATCGACCCTCGCCTCACCCCTGCTATAACGCAGCACATACCTCACATCCAGGGCCTCCCAGGTGACTTCTCTTCTGATGTAGATCTTCTCTGTCATCATCTTCTCCATTCGGCCCGGACAACTTCTCTCAGCCGCCTCGTCTCTGCAGAGTGTGACACGCAGTCATCTTAGCTTCCTCACATTTCATCATCCCCCAAACTGGAGTCCCCACAGTCCTATCCTGCTGCTCGCTGTGCCCCCCAAAACCTCCAAATACTAACCTGGAGAAATAATAGTGCCCCCATAGTAATTGTCCTACCAGTAGTAATTCCCTTATTAGTAACACTGAACCCTACAGTGACCCCAGCACTAATAATGCTCCCCAAGATTGTCCCCATTAGTAGAAGAGTCCTCCAGTATTAATAATGCCCTCACAGAGCCCCCAGTAGTAATAAGGCCCCCTATTATTCCCCCAGTGGTAATCAAGCTCTCTACAGACCCCTCAGTAGTAATAAGGCCCCCCATAGTGCTCTTAGTAGAAATAAGGAGGATCTATAAGTCCCTCCTATAGAGCCTCCAGTAGTAATAAGAACACCTAATGTCCCCTGGATTTATAATACCTCTACAGTGCCCACAGTATTTATATAGCTCCCCCGACTGTTATAATGCTTGCCCTGTAGTACCCGCTGTAGTTATATTCCTCCCTTTTGTGTCCTCAGAAATTATAATTCTTCAGCCCCTCCACCATACAGTCCCATGTAAATAAAGCTATTTCCCTCCTGTGTAAATCACAACATCTCTCCAGCCCCCTCCAATATACAGTCCCATGTAAATAATATCCCTCTCTATCTACAGCCCCCTCCAAATACAGTCCCATGTAAATAACATCATTCCCACCCATAGCCGTCATCAACATACGGTCCTATGTAAATATCACTCCCTCCAACAGCCGCCTTCAGCATACAGTCCTATGTAAATAACATCACTTCCTTAATGTAACCATGTAAACAGACAGACCGCAAAAGACCGCACATCTAAAAATGTATGAATTTTATTATAAACACACTTGCACATAGTTTAAAAATTGTATACAATGAAAAACCAAAAAATGGAAGAGCTATGATAGGCTCAACCATACCTCTGAGAGCAATACAAATGCAACTACCCACACTAAATCCAATTCGCCAACATGATTATTGCAACTGAATAAGAATCTTTAGAGGTTCAACATGATTAGAAAATGTGACATCCAAAAATAATTCATCAATAAATATACTCATCTAATCAGGCGCTTGTGTGGCATGCCGTCAAGAGGATTCCTATTTTAATATAGGTGTGCCCCCGTTTTTCAGTGTTGTATAACATCACTTCCTTGGCACAGCCACCTCCAACATGCAGTCCCATGTAAATAACATCACTTCCTTCCCACAGCCACCTCCAACATGCAGTCCCATGTAAATAACATCACTCCACGCCACAGTCCAATGTAAATAAGGCTACTTTCACACCAGCGTTTTTGCTGGATCCGTCATGGATCAGCTAAAATGCTTCCGTCATGATATTACAACCGTCTGCATCCGTTCTGAATGGATCTGGCTGTATTACCTTTTAAATAGCCAGTTTGGATCAGTTTCTTCATGCGGACACCAAAACGCAGCAAGCAGCGTTTTAGTGTCCGCTTCCAAAACGGAATGCTGACTGAACTGAAGCAAAACTGATGCATTCTGAATGGATCCTTTTCCATTCAGAATGCATTAGGACAAAACTGATCAGTTTTGGACTGTTTATGAGAGCCTATGACGGATCTCACAAACAGATCCTTACAACGCAAGTGTGAAAGTAGCCTAATGCTAGTTTCACACCTGTGGCAGGGGACTCCGGCAGGCTGTTCCAGTGGGTGAACAGCCCGCTGGATCCGTGCTGCCGCAGGTGCACGTGTGGGGTCGGAACTACGCTCTGGCCCCATTCACTGTAATGGGGGCGGGCCACAGATCTGGCCACAGCACGGCAAACCCTGCCGAGAGGTGGCCGGAACAAAAGTACAACATGCTGTACTTTTGTTCCGGCCGCCTCTCAGCAGGGTTTGCCGTGCTGCAGCCGGATCCGTGGCCCGCCCCCCCATTACAGTGAATAGGTCCGGAGCGTAGTTCCGGCCCCACACGTGCACCTGTGGCAGCATGGATCCGGCCGGCTGTTCACCCACTGGAACAGCCTGCCGGAGTCCCATGCCGCAGGTGTGAAAGTACCCTAACAGAACCCTGCCCAAGTCAGCTCCAACACACAGTCCCATGATAACATCCCTCCCTTCTGCCCTAACATACAGTCCCAATTAAATAACCACAACTCCCAGCATCCCTCTGCTTCTCCCTTCACTTACATCTTCTGATGTAGCAGAGCTCACAGCAGCTTCTCCCCCACAATTCTCCTCTTCAGTTTAGAAGACAGGGGTTGAAAATGACCTGCGATGATGTCACAGTCATGTGAGCAGTGCAGGATTGGACGGCACTGATCACATGACCTGTGATGTCATCACAGGTCCTACATATCTTGCAGTGTGTTAGATTCAATTGTACTGCCGTCCTGAGGATGGCAATACAATTGTATCTGTTTAACAGGCAGGACATTCGGGGCCTGAGAGAAAACATCAGGGGCCCAGGCCCCTGATGTTTTAGCCTAGCAACGCCCCTGACGAGGACCACTCTTCCTCATTCTCAGAGACAAAACAACTCAAGTAAGTCTCCAGACTCTGATTAGTACGCTCTGTCTGTCCATTCGTCTGAGGGTGAAAAGCAGAGGAAAAAGACAGTTGTACCCCGAGCCGAGTACAGAATGCCTTCCAGAATCTGAACACAAACTGAGTCCCACGATCAGAGACGACGTCAGTGGGAATGCCATGCAGTTTCACAATGTTGTCAACAAACACTTGTGCAAGGGTTTTAGCATTAGGGAGTCCAGGCAATGCAATAAAGTACGCCATTATACTAAACCAATCTACAACCACCAGAATAACTGTCTTTCCAGACAAATTAGGCAGATCAATGATAAAGTCCATAGACAAGTGAGTCCATGGTCTGGACGGAATGGGCAACGGGAGTAGGGGTCCAGAAGGTTGAGTATGTGTCACCTTATGCGTGCACAGATACTACAGGCCAACACATAGTTCTCAACACACTTACGCAGCCCTGGCCACCAGAATCTATGAGAGATGAGGTCGACAGTGGATTTACTCCCAGGGTGTCCCGCAAGCACCGTACAGTGATGTTCCTCAAACACCTTATGACGCAATTCAGATGGAACAAACAATTTCCCAGGGGGGTAAGACTCTGGTGTGTCTTCCTGGGCCTCAAACACCTTGGCCTCAAGATCAGGGTAAAGAGCAGATATCACCACCCCTTCAGACAGTATAGGGCTCGGATCTTCAAAATCACCACCTCCGGGAAAACTACATGACAAGGCATCCGCCTTGACATTCTTAATCCCAGGACGATATGTGACAATGAAATTGAATCTGGTGAAGAACAAAGACCATCTGGCCTGCCTCGGGTTAAGTCATTTCGCTGACTCAAGGTAAGCGAGATTGTTGTGATCAGTGAATACCGTGATAGGATGAATCGCCCCTTCCAACCAATAACTCCATTCTTCAAAAGCCAACTTAATGGCCAGTAACTCTCTGTTACCCACATCGTAATTTCTCTCCCCAGCAGAGAGTTTTTTCGAGAAAAAGGCACATGGGCGTCATTTACCTGGTGACGGACCCTGTGACAAAACTGCTCCTACCCCACCTCGGATGCGTCAACCTCCACAAAGAAAGTTTGTGACACATCTGGCTGCACTAATATAGGGGCGGAAAAGGCACAGCGGAAAAGGCTCGCAATGCTGCATCAAACCACATTGAGACATCCGTCCCTTTCCTAGTCATGTCAGTTAAGGGTTTAACTGTTGTCAAATAGTTCTTAATAAACTTTCGGTAATAGTTGGTGAACCCCAAAAACCGCATAAGAGCCTTCAAGTTTTCAGGTCGACCCCAGCCCAATACAGCACGGACTATCTCTGGATCCATTCGAAAACCTGAAGATGACAGCAGGTATACTAAGAATTGCACCTCTTGTACAGCAAAAACACATTTCTCTAATTTTGCGTACAATTAGTTATCTCTTAAGATCTGCAACACCTGTCTAATGTGATCCTGATGTGTCATCATATCTGGAGATTAGATTAGAAGACAGCAGGAGAATTGGTCAACCCAAAAGGCATGACCAGGTTCTCAAAGTGGCCCTCAGGAGTGTTAAAGCCGTCTTTCATTCATCCCCTTCCTTGATCCTGACCAGATTATATGCTCCCCTTAAGTCCAACTTGGAGAACACCTTGGCATCAACAATCGGGTTAAACAAATCAGAATTCAAAGGAAGGGGGTACGAATCACGGACAGTAATCCGATTGAGTTCACGGAAATCCAGATATGGTCTAACAGTTCCGTCCTTTTTCTTTACAAAGAAAAACCTAGCTGCCACTGGAGATTTGGAAGGTCTTATGTGTCCCTTAGCCAAACTCTCAGCAATATATTCTTTCATGGCCATTCTCTCAGGTCCAGAAAGGTTATACAGCCTAGATTTGGGCAATGTTGCTCCAGGGATAAGATTGATAGGACAATCGTATTCCCGATGTGGGGGTAAATCCTGAATCCACCTTCAGAAAATACATCAGTGAATTCAGATATAGAAGCGGGAAGTGTCCTAGTGGTTAACGCAGAAAAAGATGCATTACGACAATTGTCAACGCAATAATCACCCCAATCCAGAATCTGTCTATTATGCCGATCGATGGTTGGATTGTGTTTGCTTAACCACGGTAAACCCAGCACCACAGGAGCAGGAAGACCTTCCAATACAAAACACGAACTAAGTTCTTGATGAAATTCACCCACTCTTAATCTGATATCATGCACCATCTGAGACGAACACTTTTTAGAAAAAGGCGCAGAATCAATAGCAAACACAGAAATCCTCTTCTCCAATGAGCTCGGAGACAATCCATGCATAGGGACAAACTCAGCATCAATCAGGTTCACCCCTGCCCCGCTGTCAATAAACACCTCAATTCTCAGAACCTTTGACTCTAGCGCCACCTCGGCAGTCAGGAGAAAACGGATACTACAAGATGAAGACAACTGCACATTTTCTGTCTCTCCACCCACTCCTCCAAGAGTGAGATGGGAATTTAACGCCCCCTTTCTTTTTTTCTCTTTTAGAGACTGAATGCATGGACATGCATTGATAAAGTGTCCTTTCTGTCCACAGAAAAAACACACTCCCTTTTTATTACCAGAATGCTTAAAGGTGGAAGCAGGAGTAGCCCCCCCCCTAACAGCATGAGTTCGTTCCCAGACATCAAACCAGGAGTATCTTCACCCAAAGTGTCATAGGAAGACAATACACTATGTGATAGTACATCCTGAGAGCGGGGGCCCCTAGATCTCTCTCTCAGGCATCTATCCATGCATACAGCAAGAGACATAGCAGCTTCCAAAGACACTGGAGTTTCATGAAAGGCCAAAACGTCCTTCAGCCTTTCTGATAACCCTTGACAAAACTGACTACGGAGAGCCGGATCGTTCCATTCGGTATCAGTAGCCCACCTCCGAAACTCAGCGCAATAGATCTCAACAGAGAGCTCACCCTGACAAAGGTTACGTAACTTGGTCTCAGCCAGGGAGATGCGATCCGGGTCATCATAAATAAGCCCCAAAGCATTGAAAAATTCATCCACCGACTGGAGAGACTGTGATCCGGTCGGCAGAGAAAAGGCCCATGACTGTGCATCTCCCTTGAGCAACGAGATCACCACACCAACTCTCTGTTCCTCATTACCAGATGAATGTGGACGCAACCTAAAGTACAATTTGCACGCCTCCCTGAACAAAATAAAGTTATCACGTCGTCCAAAGAATCTATCTGGGAGAGCGACTTTAGGCTCCAGACAGATCTGGCAAACACCACCCCCGGGACCAACAGTCTGTGGTCTCTGAATCTGGGTGACTGTCGTGCGGAGGTCAGCTACCTCCAAAGACAGCCCCTGCAGCTGCCTGGCGAGTACAGCAATAGGATCCATGGCTGTACAGATACAAACAACAAAGTGACGGTAATTGGCGGTTTAATAATGTCACGTGCAGGTGTGTGTGGGGGAAACCAAACCAAGCGTAGGAGGGAAAGGAGATTAGGCCTAGAAACTAAGAAAGGAAGATGGACACCTCCTACAGGAAACCCTGGCTCAATTCCTGTCTATATACCAGTATGAACAGGCCTCAAATGTAGGCAAGTTCATACACAGGAACCTAAACAACGAACAGACCCTATAGGACCCTGGAACTAATGACAGGAATGAGTCTACCTGTTCCTCCAAAAGGAAGGACGAACAGGAGTCTCCCTAAGGCCTAATAACAAAACACACAGAAGGTAAAAGGAAACTTATCTTACAGTGAAGAAATGGAGGCTCCAGGATCTCAGCTGAAAACCAAACTGTTGCACACCACAACAACAACTGAAACTATAAACCGCAAGGAATAGTGGGAGAAGAAGCAATAAATAGGGGAGGGACAATTACCACACCAGGAACACCTGAGGGAAAAGGGTGTGGTAAATAGCAACAACAAAAGGGAAAAATATGTCAGATTATAGCACGTGTTGCCAATTTGACAGACCTCCTGTTATTTGTCATAGGAATGTCCGTGACAATTTTCCACTCAGCACAGCAAAATACAGGGCATGCAAGTTATCTGTCACTTGGGTAAATCCATGGCACATAAAGCATGTCATAAAAATAAACATCTGCCCATCTGAGTTCTAACTAATATAGAGATCGCCTCTCTCACCTAAGCTTTCAACTTGGCAGTAAGATCTGGCTTTGCATAGCCACATAGTAACATAGCCAGCATATTATGACCCCGTCTGAGGCTCTGAGGCCTCTATTTATTCCACAATAATGATCCCAGTAGCTATACCTGGTATATCTTCAGGCTAGGGGTAATAGCTCTACTGGAGTAAGGGTGTGGACTGGTAAGTCCAACTACCAAACCTACCTACCAGTCCAAAAAAAATCCAGTCAGGACAAATACTTAAATAACCTGTCTCAGCAAACTATGCTTTGCCAAGACAACATACTGTAGCTTTCTGGATTCTCTTTTCTCGCCCAGCTGAGAACTCTGGGTGAAATATACACCCCTTCCAGCACTGTACCACACACTGCCACTGCTGTCTTCTTTTTTGCGACTTTTGCAAAAGTCGCATATAGTTAATGAGCCTTAATCTATCTCTTAAACATAGACTACTATGAAAAGTGGTGAGGAATACAAAATGCTGCAGAAACCAATATAATCATCATGACTTTTTTAGACCATAAAATTGACATATCTGATTTGATAAATGTCCCCATGTCTTTGAGTGTTTAGTATAGCCATAAATTGTCTACAATGTTGAAAGAGTTCAATTTACTGATAAATAAAAAGTATTGCAAATGCAAGTACAATGTAACAATTAGAGTGCTTGAAATTGATTTTATATCAGGTGCTTTCATATTCTGTGCTATACATTGGATGCATTTAAAAGGTAAACCCTTTATAAGAACAGATTTAATACATGCTGTTGAGAAATCAAAACTTACACAGCAGGGAAAATGCAATTCTTTCTGGAGCTGAAGTGTGAGGTAATCATGTTTTTCACCGAATATGATATCAAGCACAGCAGGTAATAGTAAAAGCTCAATAGGACACTTAACATTGCCAGGTTTTAAACTAGCAAGGTGAGAACCAGTATTAATGTTTGTACTGTAATCCGGCAAGAAATGTTATTTTGTTACAGATGTTACAACTGGATTAAGCACCTTTTGCCGTCATAGGAATTCGTCATATTTCATGTATCAGATGTGGAATAGGTTACTTTTACGGAGGAAACAAAGCTGCTCAATACATTTGACTGAAAGATTATGACAACTGTCATTTTTTATTAAGAAACTATAGAAAAGAAGAGAAGGTTCAGGTTGAGTCAGGAAAGCACAGTAGGTTCTATCCAGCTTACGTGGCTATAGGCTTTTGGTTATGTACAGTATGAGTGAAATGTGCTACTAGCATGAAACGTAGGTAAATGACAGGGATAAAGCAAGATGGTGATAGATAGACAGACAGATAGATAGATAGATAGATAGATAGATAGATAGATAGATAGATAGATAGATAGATAGATATCCTGAAAAATAGGTAAGTAAATCCTGGAAACCTTTTTTAAATTGCAGTACCATCTTATTAATGTGAAATATATCAACATTAATATGAAGTGGAAGGAAGAATAAACGGGTGTGGGCGGGTGTGGGCTGAAGCTTAGCAGAATTTTTGGGGCTACAGTGTGATGCATATTTACTAGTGTTGCTCGAGCACCAAAGTGATCGTATGCTCTGGTTCTTGAGTAGAACAATTTGTGAAGCTCGAGTGCTCTACAGAGCACCAGAGCACAATGGAAGTTAATGGGAGAACCAAAGCATTTAATCAGGCACCGCCTGCTCTGAAGAGGGGAGGGTGTCTGGTTCACAGGAAAAGGTCAGAAATTGATGGAAAAACCACTGAAATGGTTTGGGAACAGCATGGGGAGGATGTCTGGATGCATCTTGGACTCCCAAGTTGCTGCTGGGAACGATGTTTTCCGAGTATTACGCAACTTTTACAGAATGACAATAATACGCACAAAACCGAAGATAAAATCGATTTTAGAGGAAAAATTGTTAGGAAACATTCTTTCCTGTACATTTACTTGTATATAAAGTGCAAGTGCTGCCAAAAATTACAAGGAAAAGGCACTCCGATACAACCTGTATATCACATAAAGGAGGGCCTCATTCACATTGTGCTACAATTGTTCATGTAGTGGGACTCATAAAGCCTATCACTAAGTGAAAGGGCTGCCAAAAATTCCAAGGAACAGGCAATCCAATGCACCCTTTATTGCACATAAAGGAGGGAATCAGACACACCCTTGAAAAATTATGATTGATGGCCTGCTGGTGACACTCAAAAATATTAGGAGCAAGTAGCAGCTGGTGACCCTCTAAAACATTAAGAGGTGAGGGCTTGCTACTGATCTGACCATCTAAAACATTAGGGGTGTAGATCTGCTGCTGAGCTGACCCTCTAAAACATTAGGGGTGAGGGCCTGCTGCTGATCTGACCATCTAAAACATTAGGGGTGAGGGCCTGCTAGTGATCCTCTAAAACATTATGGGCGAGGGCTTGCTGGTGACCCTCTAAAACATTAGGGGCGAGGGCCTGCGGCTGATCTGACCATCTAAAACATTATGGGCGAGGGCCTGCTGGTGACGCTCTAAAACATTAGGGGTGAGGGTCTGATGCTCAGCTGACCCTCTGAAACATTAGTGGTGAGGGCTTGCTGATGACCCTCTAAATATTTGGAATGAGGGCCTGCTGCTGAGCTGACACTCTAAAACATTATGGGCGAGGGCCTGATGGTGACCCTCTAAAACATTAGGGGTGGGTCTGCTGCTGAGCTGACCTTCTAAAACATTAGAGGCGAGGGCAGCCTAATAATCAGTTTCATATGATGGAGGATGAGGAGGAAGAGGACGAGAAGAGGAAGGGGTACATGGGAATACAGTGTATTCAATAAACCCTAAAAGCCATATTTAAGGTTCCTTCATGTTAAGCCGCTTTCCTCTGGTGGAGTAGAGAAGTCAGGGGCAATCCAGGCCTTGTTCATTTTGATAAGAGTCAACCTGTCAGCATTTTCAGTTGACAGGTGGATGAGCTTATCAGTTATTATGTCCCCAGCAGCACTAAATACCCGCTCTGACAAAACGCTGACAGCAGGGCAGGCCACCACCTCCAAGGCATTGAGCGCCAGTTCGTGCCACGTGTCCAGCTTAGACATCAAATAATTGTAAGGCACAGAGGGATCACTGAGGACGTTGGCACGGTCACGTACTCCTTTAAGGGTGCTGGCGGGGTGTCATGAAGCTTTCCCAGGCCTTGGAGAGTGTTGCCCTGCCTCTGTTGGAACTGCTGTGTGTTCCCCTCATCTCCCCTCCTCGGTTGCCCAAGGAACTACGTACTCTGCCGCCAGCGTTGTCAGTTGGAAATTTTTGGAGCAATTTTTCCACAAGGGACTTCTGGTATTGCACCATTTTGCTAGTCCTCTCCATCACAGAATGACGGAATGAGAGATGAGAAGTTCTCTTTGTTGCTGGGGTCGAGAAGGGTGAACAACCAGTAATCGGTGTTGGCTAAAATGCGTATAACACGAGGGTCACGGGAAAGGCGGCATAGCATAAAGTCAGCCATGTGTTCCAGAGTCCCTACAGACAAGGCTTCGCTCTCCTCACCAGGAGGATGTCTCTCAATCTCCTCATCCTCTTCCTCTTTGGCCCATCCATGCTGAAGAGATGGAGTAAACCTGCTCTGGGTACTACCCTCTGTAGCGGAGGCAAATGTCTCCTGCTCCTCCTCCTTATCATCATCCAATCGCTCTGAGAAGACAAACTGAGGGTGGTCTGGCTATCACCCTGTGTAGTGTCTTCCCCCATTTCCACCTCTTCCACATGCAAAGTGTCTTCCTTAATTGTGAGCAGTGAGCGTTTCAGTAGACACAGAAGTGGGATGGTTTTGCTGATAATACCGTAATCGCTGCTTACTATCTGTGCTGATTCATCAAAGTTGCGTAAAACCTCACAGAGGTCAGACATCCTTGCCCACTCGTCGATTGTGAAGAGCAGAAGCTGACTGGAAAGGCGACAACCAGGTTGCAGCTGGTATTCCACTACTGCCCTCTGCTGCTCACAAAGCCTGGCCAACATGTGGAAAGTGGAGTTCCAGCGTGTGCTCACGTCGCACAACAGTCAGTGAGCTGGCAATTGCAGGTGCTGCTGCAGCATTGCCTGACCGGCGGAAGTTGTAGATGACTTTCGGAAATGGGCACACAGGCGGCACACCTTCGCTAGTAGCTCAGGCAAATTGGGGTAGGTTTTGAGAAACCACTGAACCACTAAGTTGAACACGTGGGCTAGGTATGGTATGTGTGTGAGCTTGCCGAGCTCCAAAGCTGTCACCAAGTTGCAGCCATTATCAGACACAACCATGCCTGGTTTTAGGTTGAGTGGCGAAAGTCACAGCTCAGCCTGGTACCTTATACTCTGCCACAGCTCTGCGGCGGTGTGCTGTTTGTCACCTTAGAAAATAAGTTTCAGCACAGCCTGTTGCCGCTTCCCCACTGCAGTGCTATACTGTTTCCAGCTACTGACTGATGGCTGACTGGTGCTACAAGATGAGAATTCTGAGGTGGAAGTGAAGGAGGAGAAGGAGGGGTTGCAGTCGCTAAGGTGATGGCGGAAATCCTGATGGAAGTAGGGCATGCAATCCTTGGCGTCAGTAGCACCTGTGCCATCCCAGGGTATGACTTGCTCCCGGCTTCCACAACGTTCACCCAGTGTGCCGTCAGGGAAATGTAGCGTCCCTGGCCTAAAGCACTTGTCCATGTGTCAGTCATTGAGTGGACCTTCCCAGTAACTGCATTAGTCAGGGCACAAGTTATGTTAAGGGACACAAGCTGGAGTAAGGCGGGGACGGCACACTGGGAAAAATAGTGGCAGCTAGGTACTGAGTAACGATGGACAGCCACCGCGATCAGGCTGTTAAAAGCCTCAGTGTCCACAAGCCTAAACGGCAAGATTTTCAGGGCCAGCAATTTGGAAAGTTGCGCATTTAGTGCTATGGCCTGTGGGTGGGTGGCTGGGTATTTGCGCTTTCGTTCAAAGGCCTGGGGTATGGACATCTGTACGCTGCGCTGGAACACAGAAGTGGATGTGCTAGCTGATGCTTGCGAAGGTCCAGGTGCAGGTAGGCATCTGGGCCTGCGTCTTGGACAGGGGATTGGCCAGCACGTAACACAGGGGAAGAGGAGGCAGTGGTATGACCTGCAGACTCCGATTGTAGATCCAGGCATTCGGTCCACCTATTAAGGTGCTTTGCTGCCATGTGGCAGATCATGCGGGTGGTGGACAGGTTGCTAGTGACTTTTTGGTACGTCACAGATTGCAAATGACAATTCTTTTATCGTCCGCACTTTCCTCAAAAAAGTGCCAGACTGCGGAACACCTACCCCTTGGCAAGGGAGATTGCCGCAAGGAGGTGTTCCAGGGAACAGTTATTGGCCTGTTTGGTGTGGCTTGCCTTCTCCCTTTTGCCACCCTACTGCCTCTTCCAGCCTGTTGAGGTGCTGTGGATCCTTCCCCCTCTGTACTGCTGTCCTCACCCAGCTTGCCACCTTCTCTGGTTGGGTCAGTGATTTCATCATGCACCACCTCCTCTTCTACTTCCTCACTCTGGTCCTCCTCCTGATATGTTGACCTAACAAGAACCTCACTTACTGACAACTGTGTCTTACTCTCATCATCAACCTTTTGAGACACTAATTGCCCTTGACTTATTGGCAACTGTGTCTTATCCTCATCATCAACCTCTTGAGACACTAATTGCCGTTGACTTATTTACAACTGTGTCTCATCATCATCATCATCCACCTCGTGAGACACTAATTACCGTTCCTCACCATCATCTTCTTCTGACTATGGATGCTCATGACTTTGGGAATCAGTGCACAACATCTCCTCATGTCCCTCTTCCAGCGGGCTTGGCGAGAGGCCCAAATCAAGGAACAGTGATGAAAAAAGCTCCTCAGAATATCCGAGTGTGGGATCACTTGTTTACCTAGACTCTCCATGGTGGGAGGAAGGAGGATCAGGGTGAAGATTCTGTTGACCAGACTCTTGGCTACTGAGACTGGACTTTGTGGAAGACAGGGTGGTGCTTAACCAACTGGAAGCATTATCTGCTGCAATCCAACCGACTTCCTGGTCGCACTGGTGTGGCGTCAAGGGTGGTGTCTTGCGCCGCCCTGCAAACTGGGACATGAAGCTAGGAATTGTGAATGACTGTTTCTTGTGCTCTGCCAGCAGGCACAGTTTCACCGCTCCCAGGACCATGGCCTCTGTGTGCACCATCAGCAGCACGGCCACTTCCCCATCCCTTACTACTCACATTGCGCATATTAAATGGTATATATGCAAGTTTGTCACAAGTACGGTAGTGCAGATTTTTTTAGTGTATGAGCAAATAAATTTCAAACAAATATTTAGGATGCGCAAATGTTATACAGCAGACGTAGCACAGGTAATGTTGCTGTCACCAACAGCAGAAAAAATTTCACCGAATGTCACAAATATTTAGGATGCGCAAATGTTATACAGCAGACGTAGCGCAGGTAATGTCGCTGTCACCAACAGCAGAAAAAATTTAACCGAATGTCACAAATATTTAGGAGGCACAAACATTATACAGCAGACACAGCGCAGGTAATATCGCCGTCAGTAGCGGCAGAAAAAAATTACAATGAATGTCACAGATATTTAGGATGTGAAAACTTTATACAGCAGATGTAGCGCAGGTAATGTCGCCGTCACCAGCGGGAGAAAAAATTACAATGAATGTCCCAGGTATTTAGGTTGTGAAAACTTTATACAGCAGATGTAGCACAGGTAATTTCACTTTCACTAGCGGCAGAAAAAATTACAATGAATGTTACAGGTATTTAGAATGTTCAAACGTTATACAGCAGATGTGGTGCAGATAATATCGCTGTAACTAGCAGCAGAAAAAATTATGTAGCGCAGGTAATGTCGCCGTCACCAGCGGAAGAAAATTACAATGAATTTCACAGGTATTTAGGATGTGCAAACGTTATACAGCAGATGTAGCGCAGGTAATATTGCAGTCACTAGCGGCAGAAAAAATTACAATGAAAGTCACAGGTATTTAGGATGTTCAAACATTATACAGCAGATGTAGCACAAGTAATGTCGCCGTCACCAGCGGCAGAAAAAATTACAATGAATGTCACAGGTATTTAGGATTTTCAAACGTTACACAGCAAACGTAGAGCAGGTAATGTCGCTGTGACCAGTGGCAGAAAAAATTACACTGAATTTCACAGGTATTTACAATGCGCAAACGTTATACAGCAGACGTAGCACAGGTAATGTCGCTGTGACCAGGGCCAGAAAAAATTACACTGAATGTCACAGGTATTTAGGATGCGCAAACGTTATACAGCAGATGTAGCGCAGGTAATGTCGATGTGACCAGCAGCAGAAAAAAATAAACTGAATGTCACAGGTATTTAGGATGCATAAACGTTATACAGCAGACGTAGCAGAGGCTCAGTGTGAGGAGAATTATGACATAGTGGGAGTAACTGAGACATGGCTGGATGATAGCTATGATTGGGCAGTTAACGTACAGGGTTACAATCTTTTTAGAAAGGATCATCAAAACCGGAGAGGGGGAGGGGTCTGCCTTTATGTAAAGTCCTGTCTAAAGCCCACACTGCGGGAAGATATGAGTGAGGGACATGAAGATGTGGAGTCACTGTGGGTAGAAATAAATGGAGCCAAAAACAATAATAAAATACTAATAGGGGTTTATTATAAACCACCCAATATATCAGAGACCACAGAAAAGACGAGGCGGCAAATCATAATGAGGTTGTTATTATGGGGGACTTCAACTACCCAGATAGAGACTGGGAAACTGAAACCTGTATATCTCATAAAGGAAACAGGTTCTTGGCAATAACCAAAGACAATTACCTTTCCCAACTGGTTCAGGACCCGACTAGAGGGACGGCCATACTGGACTTAGTATTAACCAATAGACCTGACAGAATAACAGATGTGCAGGTTGGGGGACACCTGGGAAACAGTGACCATAACATAACAACATTTCAACTGTTATTCAAAAGAGTGTTTCTTCAGGGAGGAACAAAAATACCAAACTTCAAAAAAGCTAAATTTAGCCAACTAAGAGAGGCCATAGGCCTAACTAACTGGGACAAAGTCCTCAAAAATAAAAATATAGCCACAAAATGGGAGATTTTTAAAAGCATCCTAATGTCTAATTGTGAGAGGTACATACCTTATGGGAATAAAAGGTTAAGGAACAAGAAAAAAACAATATGGATAAATAGAGCTGTAAAGAAAGCAATAAATGACAAACAGAAAGCATTGAAATCACTAAAACAGGAGGAGAGCGAGGAAGCATTGAAAAACTATAAGGAAAAAAATAGAATATGTAAAAGACAAATAAAAGCAGCCATACTAGAGACCGAGAGATTAATCGCCAAAGAGAGTAAAACTAACCCTAAAATGTTCTTCAATTATATAAATACTAAAAAGTATAAACCTGAAGGTGTCGGGCCCTTACAGAGTAATGAGGGGGGAGTTGCAGAGAGCGATGAGGAGAAAGCGAAGCTACTAAATAACTTTTTCTCCACTGTATTCACTGAGGAAAATAAACTGTCAGATGAAATGCAGAGTATAAAAGTAAATTTCCCTTTAAAAGTGTCCTCTCTGACCCAGGAAGAGGTACAGCAACGTCTTAAAAATATTAAAATAGACAAATCACCAGGACCGGATGGCGTACACCCCCGTATCCTAAGAGAATTAAGTAATGTCATCGACGACCCTTATTTCTGATATTTAAGGACTCTATACTGACGGGGAGTGTTCCACAGTATTGGCGCATAGCAAATGTGGTGCCAATATTCAAAAAGGGTCCAAAAACA
>ONZH01031311.1:0-21007 GCA_900303285.1 Rhinella marina
ATCCGCAAATGAGGAACTGCGGCCTAAATTAACGGTATTAAATGTAACAAAGGATGTCAGCTACATAGAATTTTGAACAGTTGTAATACGCTGTGCACCTATCGTTACTGACAGGGCACACTTGGGGTTTTTAAGCAACGCAAAAAAAAAAAAAAAAGCTGACGTATTTAACACCAGACTTCGGTCTTTTTGGAACAGAAACAATCTTTCTACCTACCCAAATACTATCCCTATAGTTTAATTCCATCCTTGGGCAAATTAAACTGCAGCCGCAAATAAGGAACTGAGGCTTTAATTAACGGTATTATATGTAACAACGGATGTCAGCTACATAGAATTTTGAACAGTTGTAATACGCTATGCACCTAGCGTTCTGAAAGGGCACACTTGGGTTTTTTTTACTACCAAAAAAAAAAAAAGGCAGACGTATTTCACACCGGACTTTGGTCTTTTTGGAACTGAAACAATCTTTCTACCAACCCAAATCCTATCCCTATAGTTTAATTCCCTACTTGCCTAAATTAAACTGCAGACACAAATGAGGAACTGAGGCCTAAATTAACGGTATTAAATGTAAAAACGGATGTCAGCTACATAGACTTTTGAACGGTTGTAATATGCTGTGCACCTAACGTTACTGACCGGGCACACTTGGTTTTTTCTTTGCCACCCCAAAAAAAAAAAAAAAACAGCAGACATATTTGACAATGGACTTTGGTCGTTTTGTAACACAAAACAATCTTTCTACTTACCCAAATCCTGTCCCTATAGTTTATTTCCCTCCTTGGGCAAAATAAACTGCCGACGCAAATGAGGAACTGCGGCCTAAATTAACGGTATTAAATGTAACAACGGATGTCAGCTACATAGAATTTTGAACAGTTGTAATACGCTGTGCACCTAGCGTTACACACTGGGGTTTTTTTCCCACCCAAAAAACAGCAGATGTATTTCACAATGGACTTTGGTCTTTTTGGAACGGAAACAATCTTTCTACCTACCCAAATCCTATCCCTATAGTTTAATTCCCTCCTTGGGCAAATTAAACTGCAACAGCAAATAATGAACTGCGGCCTAAATTAACGGTATTAAATGTAACAACGGATGCCACCTACATAGACTTTTAAATGGTTGTAATACGCTGTGCACCTAGCGTTACTGACAGGGCACACTTGGGATTTTTTTTTGCCACCCAAAAAAAAAAAAAGCAAACGTATTTCACAAACAAAAACAATATTTCTACCTACCCAAATCCTATCCCTATAGTTTAATTCCATCCTTGGGCAAATTAAACTGCAGCCGCAAATGAGGAACTGCGGCCTAAATTAACGGTATTAAATGTAACAAAGGATGTCAGCTACATAGAATTTTAAACAGTTGAAATACGCTGTGCACCTAGCGTTACTGACAGGGCACACTTGGGTTTTTTTTGCTACCCAAAAAAAAAAAAAAGCAGACGTATTTAACACCGGACTTTGGTCTTTTGGGAACAGAGACAATCTTTCTACCTACCCAAATCCTATCCCTATAGTTTAATTCCCTACTGGCCTAAATTATACTGCAGCCGCAAATGAGGAACTGCGGCCTAAATTAACGGTATTAAATGCAACAACGGATGTCAGGTACATAGACTTTTGAACGGTTGTAATACGCTGTGCACCTAGCGTTACTGACAGGGCACACTTGGTTTTTTCTTTGCCACCCCAAAAAAAAAATAAAAGCAGACATTTTTCACAATGGACTTTGGTCTTTTTGTAACACAAAACAATCTTTCTACCTAGGCAAATCCTGTCCCTATAGTTTATTTCCCTCCTTGGGCAAAATAAACTGCCGACGCAAATGAGGAACTGCGGCCTAAATTTACAGTATTAAATGTAACAACGGATATCAGCTACATAGACTTTTGAACGGTTGTAATACGCTGTGCACCTAGCGTTACTGACACGACACACTTGTGTGTTTTTTTGCCACCCAAAAAAAAGCAGACTTATTCACAATGGACTTTGGTCTTTTTGGAACAGAAACAATCTTTCTACCTATCCAAATCCTATCCCTATTAATTCCATTCATGGGCAAATTAAACTGCAGCCGCAAATGAGAAACTACGGCCTAAATTAAATGTAACAAATGTAATTAAATGTATTAAATGTAACAACGGATGTCAGCTACTTAGACTTTTGAATAGTTGTAATACGCTGTGCACCTAGCATTACTGACAGGGCACACTTAAAAAAAAGAAAAAGCAGACGTATTTCACAATGGACTTTGGTCTTTTTGGAACAGAAACAATCTTTCTATCTACTTAAATCCTATCCCTATAGTTTAATTCCCTACTTGCCTGAACTAAACTGCAGTCTCAAATGAGGAACTGCGGCCTAAATTAACGGTATTAAACTAGCAACTAAACTAGCAACTAAACAACCTAGCGTTACTGACAGGGCACACTTGTTTTTTTTTTTACTACCCCCCCAAAAAAAAGCAGACGTATTTCACACCGGACTATCGTCTTTTTGGAACAGAAACAATCTTTCTACCGACCCAAATCCTATTCCTCTAGTTTAATTCCCTACTTGCCTAAATTAAACTACAGCAACAAATGAGGAACTGAGGCCTAAATTAACGGTATTAAATGTAACAATGGATGTCAGCTGCATAGACTTTTGAACTGTTGTAATACGCTGTGCACCTAGCGTTACTGACAAGGCACACTTGGGGTATTCTGTTCCACCCCCCCCAAAAAAAAAAAAGCAGACATTTTTCTCAATGGACTTTGTTTTTTTTTTGTAACAGAAAAAAATCTTTCTACCTACCAAGATCCTATCCCTATAGTTTAATTCCCAATTTGCCTAAATTAAACTGCAGCCACAAATGAGGAACTGCGGCCTAAATTAACGGTATTAAATGTAACAACGGATGTCAGGTACATAGACTTTTGAATGGTTGTAATACGCTGTGCACCTAGCGTTACTGACAGGGCACACTTGGGGGTTTTTTTGCCACCCAAAAAAAAAAGCAGACGTATTTTACAATGGACTTTGGTCTTTTTGGAACAGACATAATGTTTCTACCTACCCAAATCCTATACCTATAGTTTAATTCCCTATTTGCCTAAATTAAACTGCAGACTCAAATGAGGAACTGTGGCCTAAATTAACGTTATTAAATGTAACAACGGATGTCAGGTACATAGACTTTTGAATGGTTGTAATACGCTGTGCACCTAGCGTTACTGACAGGGCACACTTGGGGGGTTTTTTCCACCCCCCAAAAAAAGCAGACATATTTCACAATGGACTTTGGTCTTTTTGGAACAGAAACAATCTTTCTACCTACCCAAATCCTATCCCTATTGTTTAATTCCATACTTGGGCAAATTAAACTGCAGCCGCAAATGAGGAACTGCGGCCTAAATTAACTGTATTAAATGTAACAACGGATGTCAGCTACATAGACTCTTGAACGGTTGTAATACGCTGTGCACCTAGCGTTACTGACAGGGCACATGTTTCTTTTTTTTTGCCACCCCAAAAAAAAAAAAAGCAGACGTATTTCACAATGGACTTTTTTTTTGTAACAGAATCAATCTATATACCTACCCAAATCCTATCCCTATAGTTTATTTCCCTACTTGCCTAAATTAAACTGCAGCCGCAAATGAGGAACTGCGGCCTAAATTAACGGTATTAAATGTAAAAACGGATGTCAGCTACATAGACTTTTGTACGGTTGTGATAAGCGGGGCACCTAGCGTTACTGACAGGGCACACTTGGGGGTTTTTTTTGCCACCCAAAAAAAAAAAAAGCAGACGGATTTCACAATGGACTTTGTTTTTTTTGGAACAGAAAAAATCTTTCTATCTACCCAAATCCTATCCCTATATTTTAATCCCCTCCTTGGGCAAATTAAACTGCAGCCGCAAATGAGGAACTGCGGCCTAAATTAACGGTATTAAATGTAACAACGGATGTCAGCTAGATAGAATTTTGAACAGTTGAAATACGCTGTGCACCTAACGTTACTGGCAGGGCACACTTGGGGTTTTTTTGCCACTCAAAAATAAAAAAAGCAGACATATTTCACAATGGACTTTGGTCTTTTTGTAACAGAAACAATTTTTCTACCTACCCAAATCCTATCCCTATAGTTTAATTCCATCCTTGGGCAAATTAAACTGCAGCCGCAAATAAGGAACTGCGGCCTAAATTAATGGTATTAAGTGTAACAACGGATGTCAGCTACATAGACTTTTGAATGGTTGTAATACGCTGTGCACCTAGCGTAGGGATGAGCGAACTTTTGAAAAGTTCGGTTCGCTTCGCTTCGGCGAACTTTCGTGAAGTTCGGATTCGTACGAACCGAACCTAAAACGAACCTTGCTATAACGGCTGAATAATTACTGCTACAATAATGGGAGTCTGATAGGGTATAGTTTCGTGTACTTGCAGTTGCTATTACAATGAAAAAAGGGGAAAAAATCCAAGTGACTTCAACAACGGCGACGCAAAATATACGCATATTTGAGAATCTACACTAATGCGTACGCTAATGCGAACATTCCCGCACAAATAACGAACATACAGTGTAGCGTTGTCAAAGGTACGCTACTTAACTGAATGAATATGTACGCATTAGCGTACGCATACACTGCGTCTGCGAACATTCCTACTCAAGTAACGAACATACAGTCTAGCGTTGTCAAAAGTACGCTACTTAACTGAATATGTACGCATTAACGTACGCATACACTGCGCCTGCGAACATTCCTACTCAAGTAACAAACATACAGTCTAGCGTTGTCAAAGGTACGCTACTTAATAATGTACACTAATGCGTACGCTAATGAGTATGAATTCATAAAATGCGTGTACACATTAGTGAACATTCTCAAATATGCGTATATTTAGGGTATGGCATATGGCATATTCCATACCCTAAATATACGCATATTTGAGAATGTTCGTTAATGTGTACGCATTTTATGAATTCAAACGCATTAGCGTACATTCTCAAATATGCGTATATTTTGCGTTGCCATTATTTTAACCAGATTCGTTACGAACTTTCTTAAAATTCGGTTCGGTGACGAACTGAACTTTTGGGAAAGTTCGTAACGAATCTGGTTCGTTACGGTTCGGTTCGCTCATCCCTAACCTAGCGTTACTGACAGGGCACACTTGTGGGTTTTTTTGCCACCTAAAAAAAAAAAGCAAATGTATTTCACAATGGACTTTGGTCTTTTTGGAACAGAAACAAATCTTTCTACCTACCCAAACCCTATCCCTATAGTTTAATTCCATCCTTGGGCAAATTAAACTGCAGCCGCAAATGAGGAACTGCGGCCTAAATTAACGGTATTAAATGTAATAAAGGATATCAGCTACATAGAATTTTGAACAGTTGTAATACGCTGTGCACCTAGTGTTACTGACAGGGTTTGCTGCCCCAAAAAAAAAAAAAGCAGACGTATTTAACACCGGACTTTGCTCTTTTGGGAATAGAAACAATCTTTCTACCTTCTCAAATCCTATCCCTATAGTTTAATTCCATCCTTGGGCAAATTAAACCGCAGCCGCAAATGAGAAACTGCGGCCTAAATTAATGGTATTAAATGTAACAACGGATGTCAGCTACATAGACTTTTGAATGGTTGTAATACGCTGTGCACCTAGCGTTATTGACAGTGCACACTTGGGTTTTTTTTTGCCACCCAAAAAAAAAAAAAGCAGACCGTATTTCACAATGGACTTTGTTTTTTTTGTAACAGAAACAATCTTTATACCTACCCAAATCCTATCCCCATAGTTTATTTCCCTACTTGCCTAAATTATACTGCAGCCGCAAATTAGGAACTGCGGCCTAAATTAACGATATTAAATGCAACAACGGATGTCAGGTACATAGACTTTTGAACGGTTGTAATACGCTGTGCACCTAGCGTTACTGACAGGGCATACTTGGGTTTTTTTTGGCCCCCCCCCAAAAAAAAGCAGATGTATTTCACAATGGACTTTGGTCTTTTTGGAACAGAAACAATCTTTATACCTACCCAAAATACTATCCCTATAGTTTAATTCCCTCCTTGGGCAAATTAAACTGCAGCCGCAAATGAGGAACTGTGGCCTAAATTAACGGTATTAAATGTAACAACGGATATCAGCTACATAGACTTTTGAACGGTTGTAATACGCTGTGCACCTAGCATTACTGACAGGGCACACTTGTGTTTTTTTTTTGCCACCCAAAAAAAATAATAAACAGACATATTTCACAATGGACTTTGGTCTTTTTGGGAAAGAAATAATCTTTCTACCTACCCAAATCCTATCCCTATAGTTTAATTCCCTAAATTAAACTGCAGCCGCGAATTAGGAACTGTGGCCTAAATTAACAGCTTTAAATGTAAGAAAGGATGTCAGGTATATAGACTTTTGAACAGTTGTAATACGCTGTGCACCTAGCGTTACTGACAGGGCACACTTGTGGGGTTTTTTTTGCCACCCCAAAAAAAAAGCAGACGTATTTCACAATGGACTTTGGTCTTTTTGGAACAGAAACAATCTTTCTAGCTACCCAAATCCTATCCCTATAGTTTAATTCCCTACTTGCTTAAATTCAACTGCAGACGCAAATGAGGAACTGCGGCCTAAATTAACGGTATTAAATGTAACAACGGATGTCAGCTACATAGACTTTTGAACGGTTCTAATAGCTGTGCACCTAGGTACACTTGGGTTCTTTTTGCCACAAAAAAAAAAATGCAGAAGGATTTAACAATGGACTTTTGAACAATGATACTAACCCTGCATATAGAAATTCTATCCTTACATAATTCCCTCCCTGTGGGCTTAACAGCAGAAAATATAGCAAATTATGTCAGGTATATAGTATACTGAGAGTATCCTACAGCATGCAGCAGCAGCACATGTGGCATTAATTGCAGGCCACCTAGTGCTATTTTCACCACCTTTAAAAAACCCAAAAATAATAAAATATTGCTTTGTGTCAGATATAATAGCCCTTAAAAGGGCTTTTGGGTCTTTTTTGAGCGATTTCTATTCCTGCCTAGCGTGCTTCTCTGCCTACACTGTCTGTCCCTGCTTGCAGCAGCTATCCCTGGCTTGGTATGCGGCGGTCACTTGTCACCGGGTGCTTTATAGCACCCGATGATGCGTTCCCGGCCATCCAATCAGTGTAATGCCAGTAGCTAAGATGGCTACTGGCATTACACTAAATGCCATCCCTCTCCGCATGCTAATTGGCTAATTAGTGTGCGGGGAGGTGATTCGAGCATGGTGTTCGAGTACACGCGGTATTCGGCCTAACACCGCCATGTCCCAAACACCGCCATGTTCGGCCGAATAGTGTATTTGGCCGAACATGTTCGCTCATCACTATCTCTTTCACGTGCATGGTTCACATTGTATGTTACAACACCTTCTTCAACCCTGCACCCGAGCTCACTAACCATCAGCATTTTTAAATCATATACATTTTTACCAGCAGGGGTAGCTTCTTCCCCCATCACAACCTGCAAAGAAAAGGGGTGTAATCATCATCATCATCACATATTTCATTAGGCAATTCAGTTAAGCTGACACATTCACTCTGCACCATTGTTTTCAATGGTAATTTCCCTTGCAGCTTCATTTAAAGGGACAGGCACAGGTTCTGCAGGAGTGTCTCTATTTCCCCACAACTCCCAGAACAAGGGGAAATCACGGTCCAACCTTACGTCGTGCATGAGCCTATGTTCAACATCAAGTTTCTAAGTCTCCGATCTCACTGGAGTCTCACACTCAGTGAGAGCCACAGGATAGACCTCGCTATACCCATCTATGTCCAGTACATAATCCCCAGCTACCAAGCTGGCACGCACCATGGTGCCCAGACTACCTGAGTCCACATGAGCCTTGTCGGAGCAGTCATTCACCACCAGAGGACATAACTGTGGCTCAGTCTCTTGGGCCACTTAAGCAGCACAAACAAGTTTCCCAAAGAGTGCTTGTTGTCGTGTAGCATCACACTCCCTAGGCTCTGCGGTGAGGGCAATGGGCCGCAATGTGTCCCCATTCATGGCACCTCCAGCACTGGAGCATCCCGGATCTTCTCGGTGGGGAGACTTTTCTGGGACCAGATTACCCCTGGGACACACAACCAGTCTTTTGCCCATGCCCAGCCTTTAGAGCTGTGCTGCCTCTTGCACTCCTCCACACACCCCCAACATCCCGAACTCTCTCTACCCACAGGAATCACGGGTCTGGCATTCCGGGGAGGTGTTGGTGCTGCCAGGACATCTCTGTGGTGGTCTTCCTCCTTTTCCTGCAGCTCTTGGTTCCTGGCCACAAGGTCACTGCCCAGTTCCTCAGCACAGCTGTTACTATGGGAAACGCCTTGACCTTGGGTTAGGACTTTTCTTTGTCGGGAAAATTCTGGCTTCTGGCCCTTTAAACTTCAGCAAGCTTTTCTTGAAACACAGCAAAAAAAAAATGTCCAGTTTATCAACAGCTTCACCGGACAAACAGGCTTCCGGCCCTTTAACTCCAACACAGTAGCAAAGCAGCATTCAGCAGCACCTGCTCTTTTTGTATGCCGTTGCCCCTAGCAACACGTTGCCTTTTTTAGCATCGACACATGTCTTTATCATCGACTCTGCCTGCATCCTCCACCAATTGTAAGGGATCGCTTGCTCTCTCGGGGGTAGCAACCACAAATCTTCCAAACAATAGGGGTTTTCAAGTCCAACACAAGCTTTATTTCAGGTCCTCAGCACCCACACAAGAATATAAGCAAAACAAATACCTGCCCCTCTGGGCTCTAACTAACACATATTGTTCCTCACTCACCTAAAAAAAACTGTTTACCAACATGGTATTAGGTTCCAGGTGTGAGTCCACATGCAGGGGAGAGATCCGGCTACACGTACAAGTGCATCTCAATAAATTAGAATATCAAAAAGTTATTTTTTTTCCAGTAATTCAATTCAAAAAGTGAAACACATATTATATCGAGTCATTACAAACAGAGTGAACTTTTTCAAGCTTTTATTTATGTTAATGTTTGTAGAAGGAAGTGCTGGTATGTATGTGTGTATATGTATATGCATGCATGCCCCCTTTATGAGGCATGCATATACATGTATATCTATATATGGGCCTTCTATATATGTATCTGTGGGTCTCCAGATATGCCCCAATATGTGGTGCCCTCTGATGCATATGATGCCCCCTATATATATTATATTGTGCCCCCAGTTGCTCCTAATGTATATAGATACATGTATATATGCCCCAGTTTTATATGCATTTATCTATATACATATAAACTGACCCTCCACCCTGCATCCCCCTGGAGGCACATACCAGCGCACTTGCAGGAGGGAGACGCCACCCTGATGACAGTCTCGGGCACATCAAAGGACAGAGGATTGATAAGATCATCTACCCTTTGTCACAGACCTGTGGTATCAGCTGTTCACAGCAAGGCTTACTATGAACAGGGGTATTGGCCTCCATTGCTTGCATTGTGAAGGTTTATCACACCTGATCGGTATCTAGACTCTTTGTGTGGAGACCCCAATCAAGCAGTTGGGGACTTGCTAAACCTGTTTCTATAGCATGGGCCATCCACACCTCTGCCATATGGAAAGCCACCTTCCCCCCACTACTCATGAGGGATAAATAGTCCAGCATTTGGGGAACTGGAAAAAGCTTTCACCAGAAGAGCTTGGACATCCACTAAGGGGAGAAGCTTTCACCAGAAGAGCTTGGACATCCACTAAGGAGAGAAGCTTTCACCTCCACTAGGAAGAGGAGCTTTTGACCACCAGAAGGAGAAGGGACTCATCACCACAGAGGAAGGAAGCCAAGCAGCCCCTCCAGAAACAGAGACTGGCTAAGTACCCCTGGAACTCCCTGTTACCCCTAATAATCCTGTATTATAAGTAACCACTTTTAGGGACAGCTAGTAGTAGGCTTGGGAGGGTACTGCTGTAATTGCGGTAATTGTGTGAGTGTGTATGTGTTTAGATAGTTTGTGGGTGGAATTAAGTGGGATTGTGCAGTGTAGTTGAGATTGTGTTATTGTATTGTTGTGCGGCTATATGTATATATATTTATATACTCCAATATAAATATATATAGATATAGTCTAAATAATTAGACTGTAGACTTTTAGTATTCTGTAATAAATCTTTTTATTATTCAAAATACTGTATACATTGTCTTTTGTGTAGCCGCCATAGTACAGTTCAGTACACATAGTGCAGGGAACGGATTCAGTAAAGGAAATAAATAGGCGGAGCTAGCGAGAGCCGGATACGCCTATTTATGAATATTAATTAATATTCCACAAAATATTACTAATTAATAGCTCCTTTAACAATGTTAATGATTATGGCTTACAGCCAAGGAAAACCCAAAAGTCATTATCTCAGAAAAATAGAATATTTTATTACACCAACTGTAATTTTTTTTTTCTTAGACACAGAAATGTTGGCCAAATGAAAATTATGTATAGTAAATGCACTCAATACTTGGTTGGGGCTCCTTTTGCATGAATTACTGCATCAATGCGGCGTGGCATGGAGGAGATCAGCCTGTGGCACTGCAGAGGTGTTATGGAAGCTCAGGTTGCTTTGATAGCAGCCTTCAGTTCATCTGCATTGTTGAGTCTGGTGTCTCTCATCTTCCTCTTGACAATACTCCATAGATTCTCTATGGGGTTAAGGTCAGGCGAGTTTGGTGGCCAATCAAGCACAGTGATACTGTGGTTATTAAACCTGGTATTGGTACTTTTGGCAGTGTGGACAGGTGCCAAGTCCTGCTGGAAAATAAAAATTCCATCTCCAAAAAGCTTGTTGGCAGAGGGAAGCATGAAGAGCTCTAAAATTTCCTGGTAGACAGCTGCACTGACTTTGGTCTTGATAAAACACAGTGGACCGACACCAGCAGATGACATGACTCCCCAAACCATCACTGATTGTGGAAACTTCACACTAGACCTCAAGCAGCTGGGATTGAGTGCCTCTCCACTCTTCCTCCAGACTCTGGGACCTTGATTTCCAAATGAAATACAAAATTTACTTTCATCTGATAACAACACATTTGACCACTGAGCAACAGTCCAGTTCTTTTTCTCATTGGCCCAGGTAAGTCGCTTCTGGTGTTGTCTATTGGTCATGAGTGACTTGACACATGGAATGCAACACTTGTAGCCCATGTCCTGGATACATCTGTGTGTGGTAGCTCTTGAAGCACTGACTCCAGCAGCAGTCCACTCCTTGTGAATCTCCCCCAAATTTAGGAAAGGCTTTTTCTTAACAATCCTATTAAGGTTGAGTGCTTAAAGAGCTCAGTTCATGTAGTAGTTTTAGTCCGGCCGCCTCTCTGCATGTTTGCTGTGCTGCGGCCGGAACTCCATTCCCCCATTATAGTGAATGAGAACGGAGCGTAGTTTCGGCTGCACAAATACACTAGCGGCAGCCCTGATCTGGCAGGCTGTTCACCCGCCGGAACAGCCTGATGGACACCCCTGCCACTACTGTGAAAGTAGCCTAATAATTTCCAAAATTAATTTCTAGTGTTAAAAACCTTTTCCCATTGGAACCATACCCGAGTTCGGGAAAAGGTTTTTAACACTAGAAATTAATTTTGGAAGTTATTACCCGAAGTCTCGCAAGACTTTGCGAAGTAATAACTTCGGCTCATCTGAACCAATACATTCTAATACTGTACTGTATTTAAACAAAGTTTTATGCAAATCGACTTTGGATGTTTCATCCGAAGACGATTCGCTCATCCCTAGTAACAATCTTACTATAATAAAGGGGCAGCATAGAAAATGGACACAGAAATGTGAGACTTAAAGCTAAAATGCAGAAAATGGACAGGCAAGTCACAGTTACACGTGACTTTTATTGTGGTGTATGATGGTGGTGGCCTACTACCAGATAAAATAAGTGTTGGACTTATAAGTGTTGGACTTTTTGTTACTTTTGTGTCACAGTCAAACCATGTCATGTGTCTCATTGTGAACTCGCAATTATTAGCTGCAATGTTGCAATGAAAAATTATGATCTTTGTGTCACACGACACCTCATCTTTATTATCTACTAGCTGAAGGACCCGGCTTCGCCCGGGTATATTTAATCTATTTCATTTAATGTTTGTGTGTGTCGTTAAAAGATATCAAGAGTGACCTCTACAGTGCCTGCTCCTTTAACAGCGACCTCCAGAGCAGCTCGCCCCTTAACAGAAACATTAACAGCGCCCTCCCCATTAACTGTGACCTCCACAGCAGCTAGGGTGGCTGCTTTCTTCAGCCCAGAAAGCTGGACCTCACCGGCCATTCCTTCAAACGTGAAGCAGCGCCCCCAGTCTCCATGAAGCCACACTACTAAACATGAGGCCACGCCTCCAGCTCTGTGAAGACACGGAGGAGAAGCTGTCTGAGCGTGAGCAACTGGAAGGGTGGACATCCCTGTGTCTGTCCAGGCACTACACCGGACGGAGGACAGGGAGCCAGAAAACCGGACTATCCAGGCTAAAGCCGGACATCTGGCCACCCTAACATCAGCCTGCCCCTAGGGTGGCCAGAGGTCCGGTTTTAGGCTGGACAGTCTGGCTTTCAGACTCCCTGTCCACTGTCCGGCGCAGTGCCTGGACAGACACAGGGATGTCAACCTCTTCAGTAGCTCGCGCTCAGACAGCTTCTCCTCTGTGTCTTCATGGAACCAGGGGGTGTGGCCGCATGTTTAGTGGTGTGGCTTTATGGGGACCGGTGGCACGGCTACAGGTTGGGGGGGAGGCTGGACAATCTGGCTTTCCGACTCCCTGTCCTCTGTCATGCGCAGGGCCTGGATGGACACACCGATGTCCTTTTGAACAGCTCACTCTCAGATAGCAGCACTGTGCAGTCTGAGCATGAGCTGCAGGGAGAAATTCACTCTCCCTCCCTCCCCTGCAGCTGACAGAAGTTGATTTTTACCTTCATTTTTTCAATCCCGGACAGATGCGGAGTGGAAGGGGCGTGGCCTGACTATGTCGGGGGTGAGACATAGTGGACCTGGGGTGGGGCTTTTAAGTCCTTCTTTTGAGGGTGGCCTGAATTACAGGTTGATGCCATAGTAATTTAGGAGGAAAGTGGGTAGCAGTGGAAGAAAACATCTTTTATCACTACTGAACGGTAAATATGTGAAATTTACATTATATGAGGTAATGATTACAGATGAGCGAGTGTAGAAGGAAGTGTTGGCCCTGTATCATGTGTGTATATATATATATATATATATATATATATATATATATGCATGTATGCCCCTTTAATCAGGCATGCATATGCATGTGTGTATATATATATGTATATGACCCCACGTTGGGGTCTCTGGCCCCATATGCATGTCTGGGCCTTATATGGTCCCACAGTCCCCTTTATGATGTGCCCCCATTCATGCCCAACGTGCCTAATACATATAGATGTATGTATATATGCCCCAGATATTTATATATATACATCTATGTGTATATAATATGCCCCAGATGTATATAAATACATGTGCATGATTCCCAGTCATGAACATGTATCTAAGACTACATGTATCTAAGACTACATTACGAATACATGTATTCAGCCAGGTGCTCCCCCCCCCCATAGCCCCCAGCAGATGGACAATCGCCCATCTGCTGGGGACAGATGGAGACCTGATGACTGGTCCAGTCTCAGGTACTTCAAAGGGACAGAAGATCATATCGATCTTCTGTCCCTTCTGTTAATTACCCTCAGCGCTGCTGGGGGTGATTAACAAGACAGGGAAACAAAAGGTTTCCCTGTCCCTGTTCTCCTCCCTCCTCCGGCGCTGTAATTACAGCGCCGGAGATACGAGGGTGATTCACAGGCAGGAGGATCAAAGAGATCCTCCGCCTGTGAATTCCTGTGCGCTCGTGATGGCACAGTGACGTCATTTCACTGCGCCAGACCACGTGCGCACAGGGCTGCCGGCGTGCGCTCGCAAGCGCGCACACCGGCAGCGCGGGAACACGGGAGCGCGGGCGATCGGGTTTAAAAACCCTGATCGCCCTGTGCTCATCAGTTGAGCCGTGCCACCCCACCTGCAAGCGAGAGTCATCCCTGGGACAACGAGCAAGCGAGAATCATCCCCTGGACGACGAGCACCCCCCTGGAGACGAGCATTACCCCTTAAGGATTGGCTGAGTACCCTGGTTCCCCTGAACCACCAATGCATAACCCCATTTAACCCCTGCCTTGCCAGTGCCCCTGTACCCCTGCCTTGCCAGTGCCCCTGTACCCCTGCCTTAATTAACCCCCACTGCCATAACCAACCCCTGCTGCCCTGTTGCCATACCTCCCTGCACCCTTGCCCTGGGGAACCTAGGTAACCCCTGCGTTAGCTCCCTGCACCCCTGTCCTATGGTACCCCTGTAATATTCCAGCCCTGCATTAACCCCTGCAATATCCCACATTATCCCCTACTGTTATTTAACCCTTCATATCCCAGGGACAGTATAGTGTAGGTGAGGGTGGGCTGCTATCTGTATATTGTGAGTGTGTGTATTATCTAGTTAGTATTGTGGGTGGAATTACTTGTGGGAAGTGTGCAGTGTAGCCAGTGTATAGTATTGTATTGTTGTGCGGATATATATATATATTTATATACGCTAATATAAATATATATAGATATAGTCTGAATAATTGGACGGTAGATGTGTTATTTTATAATAAAGCCTTTTATTGTTCAAAATACAGTGTATGTGGTCTTTATAGCCGCCGCTACAGTATAAGGTAGTCGTAGCGTGAAGGGAATAGAACAGTGTGGGAAATAAATAGGCGGAGCTAGCGTCAGCCGGTTACGCCTATTTATGAATATTAATTAATAATATGCCACAAAATATTATTAATTATCTAACACTTTAACAGCGAGCATGCTCGTCCGAGCTTGGTGCTCGTTCGAGTATTATGGTACTCGTAAGTGCTCGCTGCTCGGACGAGTATCTCGCCATGCTCGAGGCAATAGCATCTCCCGCATTTTGAATTTTTGGCGCCTATAAACTCAGCCAATCACAAGCCAGGAGACTCTGCGGTACACCCAGCATCACGTGGGGCCCATACATGTCGATAGCAGGGGTTGGCTGGCCTGATCAGGTGACCCTGGAATATACTAGTGACTGCCCGCGGTGCTCGGCTCAGATGCTGTCTGGATGTCGTTAGGGACAGAGCTGCTGCGTTTCAGGGAGAGTGTTAGGGCTCTGTTAGGCAGGAGTGATCTCAAAAGAACCCAACAGCCCTTCTAAGGGCTAGAAGACATTTTTTTTTTGTCTCCTGGCTGGGCTGGCTGGCACTAGTAGTGCAGCTATCGCCATATATAACCCTTTTTTTATTGTTTTATCTCAGTGATACAAATCCATTTCATACAGCAGTGTGGAACCATTCTGTGTGTCACAGTTCAGCTGTCCACTCACCACAAACCACAATCCGTATTTTCTGTCCAGGTGACCCATACTGTCATGTAATCAAATACGGTCTTTTGCTTTCACTGATACAGCTACATTAGAAAAATCTCTGTGCGACATTTGTCTGGGTTGCAGTCAAAATAGCCACAGTCAGCAGGGGCTGAGTTTGCTCTCTGATAGTTTCTGCACGTCACGTTAAAAAAAATATATATATAAAAAAAAAATATGAAAAAATAGTTTTTTTGTTGTTTTATCTCAGTGATACAAATCCATTTCATACAGCTGTGTGGAATCATTGTGTGTGTCACAGTTCAGCTGTCCAGTCACCACAAACCACAATCCGTATTTTCTGTCCAGGTGACACATTCTGTAAGTCACTTAATTAAAAAAGGTCTTTTGCTCTGACTGATACAGCTACATTACAAAAATCTCTGTGCGACATTTGACTGGGTTGTACTTAGTATAAAAGTAAATTCCCCTTTAAAAGTGTCCTCTCTGACCCAGGAAGAGGTGCAGCAACGTCTTAAAAATATTAAAATAGACAAATCACCAGGACCGGATGGCATACACCCCCATATCCTAAGAGAATTAAGTAATGTAATCGACAGACCCTTATTTCTGATATTTAAGGACTCTATACTGACGGGGAGTGTTCCACAGGATTGGCGCATAGCAAATGTGGTGCCAATATTCAAAAAGGGTCCAAAAACAGAGCCTGGAAACTATAGGCCGGTAAGTTTAACTTCTGTTGTGGGTAAAATGTTTGAAGGTTTTCTGAGAGATGCTATCTTGGAGTACCTCAATGAAAATAAGCAAATAACTCCATATCAGCATGGCTTCATGAGGGTTCGGTCATGTCAAACCAATTTAATCAGTTTATATGAGGAGGTAAGTTCTAGACTTGACCGCGGCGACTCAATGGATGTCGTATATTTGGACTTCTCCAAAGCGTTTGACACTGTACCACATAAAAGGTTAGTATACAAAATGAGAATGCTTGGCCTGGGAGAAAATGTCTGTATGTGGGTAAGTAACTGGCTTAGTGATAGAAAACAGAGGGTGGTTATTAACGGTACATACTCAGATTGGATCACTGTCACTAGTGGGGTACCAAAGGGGTCTGTATTGGGTCCTATTCTCTTCAATATATTTATTAATGATCTTGTAGAAAGCTTGCACAGTAAAATATCAATTTTTGCAGATGACACTAAACTGTGTAAAGTAATTAACACAGAGGAGGACAGTGCACTGCTGCAGCAGGATCTGGATAGACTGGAGGCTTGGGCAGAAAAGTGGCAGATGAGGTTTAACACTGACAAATGTAAGGTTATGCATATGGGAAGGAATAATGCAAGTCACCAGTACATACTAAATGGTAAAGCACTGGGTAACTCTGACATGGAAAAGGACCTAGGAATTTTAGCAAACTAGCAAACTAAGCTGCAGAAACCAGTGTCAGACAGCTGCTGCCAAGGCCAATAAGATAATGGGTTGCATCAAAAGAGGCATAGATGCCCGTGATGAGAACATAGTCCTGCCACTTTAAAAATCACTAGTCAGACCACATATGGAGTACTGTGTACAGTTCTGGGCTCCTGTGAACAAGGCAGACATAGCAGAGCTGGAGAGGGTTCAGAGGAGGGCAACTAAAGTAATAACTTGAGTGGGTGGACTACAGTACCCAGAAAGATTATCAAAATTAGGGTTATTCACTTTAGAAAAAAGACGACTGAGGGGAGATCTAATAACTATATATAAATATATCAGAGGTCAGTACAGAGATCTCTCCCATCATCTATTTATCCCGAGGACTGTGACTGTGACGAGGGGACATCCTCTGCGTCTGAAGGAAAGAAGGTTTGTACATAAACATAGAAGAGGATTCTTTACGGTAAGAGCAGTGAGACTATGGAACTCTCTGCCTGAGGAGGTGGTGATGGTAAGTTCACTAAGAGAGTTCAAGAAGGGCCTGGATGTATTTCTGGAGGGTAATAATATTACAGGTTATAGTTACTAGAGATGGGTCTTTGATCCAGGGAGTTATTCTGATTGCCTGACTGGAGTCGGGAAGGAATTTTTCCCCCTAAAGTGAGGAAAATTGGCTTCTACCTCACAGGGTTTTTTTTGCCTTCCCCTGGATCAACTTGTAGGAAAACAGGCTGAACTGGATGGACAGATGTCTTTTTTCGGCCTTACAAACTATGTTACTATGTTAAGCAGACCAAGTCTGCCTAATCTAATAGTTTCAGTGTAATTGCTCCATACTACACGGTACGTAATAACATACGTAATTTAGCTCTAACTTATCCACCTATATACAAACCACAATACGTATTTTCTGTTCAGGTGACACATTCTGTACGTCACTTAATTAAAAAAGGTCTTTTGCTCTCACTGATACAGCTACATTATAAAAATCTCTTTCCCGATGCTCAAGTTTTCCAACTGTCGCAGTCTGTGGGTGATGATGATGACATTGTTGACTTAGTGGAAGAAGTGTGTAAAGAGGTGTCGGATGATGAGGAGACACGGTTGTCAGACAGTGGTGAAGTTGTTGTCAGGGCAGGAAGTCCGAGAGGGGAGCAGACTGAGGAATCGGAGGATGACAAGGTGACTAACCCAAGCTGGGTTGATAAGCTGAGTGAAGGCAGTGCTTCGGTGGCGGAGGCGAGTGCTGCACCAGAACAGGTTGGAAGAGGCAGTGGTGTGGCCAGAGGGAGAAGCAGGGCCAGAGCTGGTGCATCAGCAGCAACTGTTTCACGTAGTGAAGCTCCCATGGCGAGGCCTAGATGTTTCGCAAGTCTGGAGGTTCTTTAAAGAAAGTGAGGATGACCGACGGACTGTGGTCTGCAACCTGTGCCACACCAGGATCAGCAGGGGTGCCACCACTACTAGCCTAACCACCACCAGCATGCGCAGGCATATGAGTGCTAAACACCCCACTCAATGGAACCAAGGCCGTTCACCTCCTGCGGGTCACACCACTGCTCTTTCCCCTGTGTCACTCGCTGCCTCTGCTAGTCAACCCCCTGCCCAGGACCCCGGCACGAGCGCCTCCCGCCGGAGAACCACACATACAGTTCCACCCACCCACATGCCCAAGCCCTCAACGTCCACATCTCCGAATTTCTGAGCCTGGAGATGCTGCCCTATAAGCTGGTAGAGACCGAGGCATTTCGCAATCTCATGGCGGTGGCTGCCCCTCGGTATTCGGTCCCGAGCCGCCACTATTTTTCCCGATGTGCCGTGCCATCCCTACGCCAGCACGTGTCACAGAACATCATCCGTGCCCTGACCAACGCTGTTTCTGAGAAGGTCCAACTAACCATGGACACGTGGACAAGTGCTGCCGGGCAGGGACACTATATATCACTGACGGCACATTGGGTTAACTTGGTGGAGGCTGGGACCGAGTCTGACCCTGGGGCCGCTCATGTATTGCCCAAACCGAGGATTGCGGGGCCTACCTCGGTCACAGTCTCTCAGACGTACTATGCCTCCTCCTCCGACCCCACCTCCTCCTCCGAATTACCATCCGTGGGCACAGCGCCTTCAGTCGGTAGCTCTAGGGGCAGCAGCAGTGCCGTGGGTAAATGCCACCGACTGTTGTGTGACATGCCCACAAGATAACAAACATGTTATCCAGAGTTTACCAGCAGCACAGAGCGATTGTAGACTGCCAGATTTCAACTTCCACCAGAACTGGTAGTCAGGTCACTCAGATTCCTCAAGTCTACAATGAGGAGTGGACGTGGATGTCTGATATCTGCCAGGTGTTGAGCAACTTTGAGGAGTCAACACAGATGGTCAGCGGCGATGCCGCCATTATCAGCCTCACCATCCAGCTGCTTTGCCTCTTGAAAAACTCACTGCTCAGCATGAAGTCGGATGCTCTGCGCTTGTCACAAGAGACGGTGGAGGAAGATACGTCGCTTGATAGCCAGAGCACCCTCCGGTCTGTTTCTCAGCACGTATTGGAGGAGGGGGATGAGCATGAGGAGGAAGAGGAGGAGAATGTCGGTGAGACAGAAGAGGGTACCAGTGCTCAGTCCTTCTTAACTCTTGAGCGTGTATGGGCTGAATAGGAGGACTTGGAGGAGGAGGAGGAGGAAATGGAGAGTCAGGCCAGTGAGGAGAGGGAATTCTTGCGTGTTGGGACTCTGGCGCACATGGCAGACTTCATGTTAGGCTGCCTATCCCGTGACCCTCGCGTTAGAAGAATTTTTTCAAACACCGATTCCTTGGTGTTCACTCTCCTGAACCCACAGTACAAGCAGAACCTTTCCACTCTCATCCCTGTAGAGGAAAGGAGTATGAGAGTGAATCAATATCAACAGGCTCTGGTGCACAAGCTGAAACAATCCTTCCCATCTGACACCGCTAGTGGCAGAGGGCATGGTTCTGTGGGCCAAGTAGCGGGGGAGAGGAGGCGAGCAGGCAGCTTGTCCAGCACTGGCAGGGGAACGCTCTCCAAGGCCTTTGCCAGTTTTATGTCACCCCAGCAAGACACTGTCACCTGTCCCCAGTCTAGGCAGAGTAGGGGGGAGCTGTACAGAAAGATGGTGAGGGAGTACCTAGCTGACCATACCAACGTCCGGACCGATCACTCTGCTCCATACAACTACTGGGTTTCAAAGCTGGACACGTGGCCTGAACTGTACGCCTTGGAGGTGCTGGCCTGCCGGCCGCTAGCATGCTGTCAGAGCGGGTATTCAGTGCAGCTGGTGGCGTCATCACCGATAAGCGTACACGCCTGTCAACTGACAGCGCTGACAGGCTGACGCTTATTAAAATGAACAAAGCCTGGATTTCACCGGAATTCAAATCTCCTCCGGGGGAAAGCAGCTAAAGATTAACATTACTTATGTATCCGATTCCTCTTCTCTACTCCTCTTACTCCTCCTCCTCGTCGTCTTTGCCTAACGCTGACCCAAAAAACGCCATTTTTTAGAGGTCCAACTGGCACTCTTTTACCACAATTTTTCCGGAGGTCCACCTACAGGCCCTCTCTCCAAACAATTTTTCCGGAGGTCCACCTACAGGCCCTCTCTCTAAACAATTTTTCCGGAGGTCCACCTACAGGCCCTCTCTCTGAACAATTTTTCCGGAGGTCCACCTACAGGCCCTCTCTCCAAACAATTTTTCCAGAGGTCCACCTATAGGCCCTCTCTCTAAACAATTTTTCCGGAGGGCCCCCTACAGGCCCTCTCTCCAAACAATTTTTCCGGAGGTCCACCTACAGGCCCTCTCTCTAAACAATTTTTCCGGAGGGCCCCCTACAGGCCCTCTCTCCAAACAATTTTTCCGCAGTGTCAACTACAGACAGTGTAAAACAATGATTCAGGAGCGTCAAACAGACAGTCCAAAACAATTTTTCAGGAGGCGCAAGTACCGACATTTAAAAAAAAAATATTTTGCTGAGGGTCGACTTTATGTACTCCGAAAGAAAAAAAATTTTGGAGGGTCAACAAAAGCCATTTCACTGCATTCTCAGTCGGACAAAGTCATTGGTGGTGTAACCGCCATGCTGTGTCAGGCTAAA